>JAODTR010007871.1:0-10057 GCA_025399935.1 Amblyopsis rosae | reverse complement strand
TATTTATTGTTAATTCTCCTGTCTACTGCCTCTCCTTTCCGCGATTGGGTTCCTCTCTCCCGGGCCGTAACCTGACAGATATTGGTTTGACTTGAGCTCAAAGTTAGCAAGAGTTCCCAAGAATGACTGACCCTGCCTTTAAGACTGAGACCAGAAGCGTTCCATTGTTGCTTCCTACTAATTATTCCAACATCTTTGGTTTATTGGGTGTTCAACTTGCAGCCAGAACCTCATAGGTATGTATATGAGCCCCATCTTCCTGTCTTTGAGGAAGATGCTCAACGCATACCTGCTGTACTTAGTCACTTCAAGTTCAAGATTGGCTGCATGCTTCTGTACCTTGGCCTGATGGCAGCCCGGTAAACAGCCCATGTCATGGGTGGCTGGGATCTACAGTGATCCGTCTGCTCCTCCTCCTCCTAGACCTTTTTGAGATCCAGCAGAGATGGTCGCTCTGCTGATCTATGTTGGAGCATAATGCAGAGTCAGCGATTGTAGCTGATTATGAACCAGCTTGTGAATATGACCCAGATGCATATCATTGTTGTGGACTAGTTAGGGCAGGCTTTGAATGTGGACATTGTATTCAGTATAGTGGTGGAGGGTTCTTAACAAGCTCTTACAAGCTTTCCAATCACATAATTTGGACAAAAGCAAATTAAATCGTCAACAGAATCAACAAGCAAGAGATCTGCACATTGTCTGTCCACATGTGGAAAATGCATTTGCCTCATAATGTCATCAAACATCATCATCCAAAGTCTGTTCAAAGTCTCCTTGCAAAACACACAGATATGCTTCACAGCCATGGAATCTGTCACAGCATGGATGCATAGGAAATTGGTATCATGGCAGCGTGCACAATCTCCCTTCAAGCATTAAGCATTGACGGAGGGAATCATTACGGCAAGAAAGTGGGCAGTGGTTGGGGAAGGAAGGAGGAGGGGATTTGTCTCACACCCATCAGGACATTCGGTATGCGGGAGATAACAATGACAGCATTTGCTTCTGAAAAAGAAACACAATAAATGGGGTTGAAGGAAAGCAAATCTATGCAAATCGCCACACAGATGTACAGTATGGGAAATCTTAACAATAGTGATACTGTAAAAGCCTGTTAGCTAGCCTCGCGAGACCCTCCTGATCTCTCAAGCTTCAGCTTAACGTGAGAATCAGTATGGAAAGCCAAGAAATCCTTGCGACTGAATCCGACTAGCAATTAATCTGACCTATCAGCGTTGTTTCCATGTTCTCAAAAACATACTTAGTGCTTTGAACTACACGAGTGGGTTCTTTCTACTGATAATAAGTGAAAACCATATTTACAGTTCATATGTTTCTAAACAGGCATACTTGGATATTTCTACAGTTTACTATATACTACAGTAATGGTGACCGACCAAAGCGTAAGCACTTTCTGTTGGAAATCCTTGTGTGTTGAGATGTTCTGGGCCTAGAGTTGGTGCTTCACATAATAGCGGAGTGAGGTATTGCTTTTGCTGGCACAGCCAAGACTAGGCACTGCAGGGGCTTTTGAGACTCCAGAATCTACTGCTGAACCATCTGGGGGTGACAGGGGCCTAATTAAATGGACATATGTGCTGGGCAAGTGTACCTGCAGTGTATTTGAACTCCACATCCTCCCTGGATATCCAAGAAAGAAACGTTTCACTGAAAAAGGTCTTGTTACCTACTGATGCATAATAGCAGAGGCAGCTCATTGTTGAGCAGCTATCCTGTTTCTCTAGACAAGCCTGCATGTGGCATTACCAAGCGGCAACATCCAAATTAATTATTACAAAATGCCAAGTGCCAAAATCTGCAGTTCCTTGAATGGCCACTTGAGGCTGTCACTAAAGTGAGTCAGTCCCCATATCCAACTTTCTAACAGAAATAAACACGCAATAGGGCAACAGATCATTGCAATTATATTGTATATTTGTGCATCATCAGTGCATCACACGTAACATAATATTGTCTGCATGTGTGTTCGAGTTTATTTGAACAACATGAAACCGCGCCCCACTCGGCCAAGGCTCAAGGGCACTACTAACAGCTTAGCCCTTGTGAGTGTACACAGTAGGGGCCAAACTGAGGGTTGTGCCACCTTGGCCGGAGGCAGTGGTTATGCGTATGGGAAGAGTCGTAATCATACCAACACTTACCTTAACCCTTTATGCAGACCAGAACAACCCAGCGTTCAAGTCAATGGGGAGGTATTGCCCATTATTTATCTGTGGGGGCATTGATGTGTATACTGTTTTGAGTATATTACATGAATTCCCAAGCACTATATCTGCAGAAAAACTGTGTTGGGGCAAATTGACTTTGTTTCAGGCCATGCATGGTAGATTTAGCTGTCTGGACGCTGCTTACGTCAACATCCACAGCAAGATGCTGTTGGTGACACACCCACTTAAGAGACCAAAAGCGTTCAATTTGTGGTCCATTGAAATGCATTACACCTCCACCCATACAACTTTGAGAAATGCGTCAAGGAGCTGAGCGAGGTGAGGGGCTGAGAGGGGGAACCCCATTAACATTATTGTTAACATTTGAATGTGATGACGTATGAGCGTACAAAGTGTACCGGTGAAAACCAGCAATGTCCTGGGGTGATTTTTAACGGATATGACGTGTAGTTCTGTTTTCAGCCCATAATATACAGATTTTTATAAAAACGTGAATTCTGTCAAAATTAACACCAACACCGATGTGTCTCTCATCACAGATCAGTCCTATTACTTTGTTTACAGCCCAAAAAACACATTTAAGGCTGCAGTTAAACTGTAAAACCCCCTCCTCTCATGTTCAGACAAACTGTTGAATTCCCCATCCCCTCATATAGTGTGTTGCTTTTAGTACAACTAAGGCATTCCTCCACACTCCAGCGGCGCGCTGGGTGGCGTGTACCTTGACTAGACGCCTGCGTGTCTGGACAGGCTACATACCGTCCCAGTTTCGGCAGCGAAGGAGAGGACAGCCCAGCCTCAAGGTGACAAAGCACCAATTACATAAAAGAAGCCGAGCGGTGGCGTGCGCACGCTCTGCGTACACGCTGTCCTCTGAGATCAATCAGCTGTGAAGTGGAGAGGGCACCTTGAAAATCTCTCCTCTGTTTATTTGTTTGAAACGTTTGCTGCCTTTATAGTGCTCTTTAAGTGCTCTTTAAGACCACGGGGGGGATTCTGCCACTGATTTTAACTTCAATGGCTTGACCTTTGACCCCCGCGGGACGCATCGCCGCCGACTCCCAAATAGCATGGCGACGACTACAAGCTGCCGTTTAGCGGCCACGCTCATTTACACGCTTAAGAGGAGAGGCGGCTAACCGCCGGCAGACGCAAGCGAGGACTTTTCTGAAGGCTCTCGCTTCATCACGACCCCTGAATGAGAACGGAAACATTTACATGTGTCTTGGAAAACAGTTCATCTCTTTATTTTGTCTTGGCGATGAAATGAGGGGGTGTTCTGTTTGCAGATGTACTGTTTATAATGACTTGGACCTTCTGACGCAACGCTGTTAAGCAAAGCAACGTCAGCCATACATGAGCAGCCCCGGAGCACACACCACCACTTTCCTCACAGAATAAAATATGCGTCACAGAATACAATGCCCCTCATTCTGCAGAAAATCTGCTTTTGGTGGTCACAAGAAACAGCTCTAGTTGATAGACCCTGCCTCCAGACGTCCATTTAGACTTTTCACCACACCCGATATATTTCTGGCTTCTTTTCTCTGACTGATCTGATAAATGTTTCCTGGCTGTCAATCACATGAATGCACGCTCACACACAGTTACAACAGGTTTGTTAACGGGCTTCTCAACGGCAGACCAACAGGCTGCCGAGCAAGGGAGCAGAGGAGAAGGTGGGTTTGACGAAACTCTCTTTCCTTCTTTTTTAGATAGCTCTTATCGCAACTCTCAAATCCTATTGCAGTGTACCTGCGGTGGCTTAAAATCAAACCCCACAGCTGTAACTAGGTTGCATTTTAACATATAACTGTTTTACGCTGTGAAAGGTTACCTACATACACTGTACACATAAGACATTTGGTGGCACTCGCAAAACAATGGCAAGCGAATGAGGCAAAAGTTCAGCGCAAACAAACTATTTTGACACACATAGCTCTTTACCAGCTGACGGTTCCCGACTGGTCGGTCTGTCTGTCTGTCTACAGTAACTAACTAGCAACCATACTTACTAACAAACTAACAAGGGTGCCTACCGTTAATACTTCTGACTGGCCCATAGAAGAGTATACAGTGGATATAAAAAGTCTACACACCCCTGTTAAAATGCCAGGTTTTTGTGATGTAAAAGAATGAGACAAACTTTTCCACCTTTAATGTGAACAATTTCACTGAAAAACAAACTGAAATCTTCGAGTGGGGAAAAATACTAAATGAAAGTCTTACCATAACCTGGTTGCGTAAGTGTGCACACCCTTAAACTAACACTTTGTTGAAGCACCTTTTTACTTTATTACAGCGCTCAGTCTTTTTCGGTAGGAGTCTATTAGCATGGCACATCTTGACGTGGCAATATTTGCCCACTCTTCTTTGCAAGAACGCTCCAAATCTGTCAGATTGCGAGGACATCGCCTGTGCACCGCCCTCTTCAGGTCACCCCACAGATGTTCAATGTTCTCATCCCAACCCCGGTGATTGTGTCTATCGTCGAGTATGTTACCCAGGGCAGTAGCTAGAGGATACTGGGGCTGGGAAACAAAATGTATGTGGGCCCCAGACCACCCTCCACCCATATCATATGTGACTGTACAATGTATGACAACCTCCTCACTTCCAGGAAGTTGTTGAGCTTATGAAGGTCTATGTATCAGATGTTAGCTTACGAGGGTCTATGTATCAGACATTAGCTTACGAGGGTATATGTATCAGACGTTAGCATATGTATCAGACGTTATCTTACAAGGGTCTATGTATCAGACATTAACTTACGAGGGTATATGTATCAGACGTTAGCTTACAAGGGTGTTGTACATGTATCAGACGTTATCTTACGAGGGTATATGTATCAGACGTTAGCTTACAAGGTTACATGTATCAGACGTTCGGCACAGAATTGCTTATGTGATGTAGTGCTAATTAATGGAAGAGGCTGAGACCAGTAGGTCTTGTGTAAAGCAGAGCACTGATCTAATGGAGGGAGACCTACACCAGCTTTAACTGTACTACTACAGTACAGTACAGTACAGTACAGTACAATACATTTCAGATCCTAAGAAGTGCTTTGCAAAACACTTATTCAGTATTTAGACAAAATAAATAACTTCCCAGATGTCCACTATTTCCATATTGCCGGTCAGCTGCTGTTTAGCCCTGTTATGAACATTTACATTAATACTTAAATTTTACGCCGTTCCAAGCTGCGGCGGGTCAGTATTTGTTCTAGATACTGACTAAATCAGATTGGTGGTGCCCCACAGTTACACAGTTATGAGTTACGAGTTATGAGCCATTTTGAGATGATTTCGATCCATACACCCTCTTACAGCCACGTCCTAACAGTATACAGTAGAGAGAAAACTGTAATGTCCCAGATGTGGCTTGCATCAGCAGTCAATATACAACAAACCCATAATAGGTATATGCTATAATACAATAAATATGTATATAAATACAATATACACAGCTAACACCACATCACTTTCGCTAGAACCATCAGAAGGAGCATCATCTTCGAGAAGAAAAAAGGTGGGCATTCATAGGTCAAGTCCTATTTTGTTTAAAAAGCCAGTAGCCAATGGGATAAAAGACCTCACCCCTGGATTCCACTAGCAGCTACTAGGTGATTTCACCAGGTTGGGGGAGGTGACACACATTTACCTGGGCAGCACAATTATTTTCCATCACGGAGAATGTCACTGAAACACATGACGGCATCAGACTGGACAGATCACACATCGGATTGTTGCCATGGTAGGCGTGCTAAATCCAAGCCTGTAAACGGCTGTATCAAATCGTTACTTATCATCTTAGATGGCCCTGCGATAGCGCTGATGTGAAAACCCAGTTAAAGTCTGTGCCTCTTTCTTTGTAATGAATTGACTCATATTGCCTTCTAGTTTCACTGCATCTCCATCGCAGTCAACCCACCACGCGGTCCAATGGAGAGGGGTCAGGGTCTCCACGGGCATTTAGACGAAGATTGTGGTATTAACTTTATATTTGTTATGCTCTCTCTGTCACACACACACACACATTGTACAGTTGTCGTTATTGTGTGTGTGTGTGTGTCAGGGCTGTTCTGATTGAACCCCATCATGTGACCCAGGTGATCAGGTGATTAGGGTTCATGCAGCAGTCATCCAATGAGCTGTCAGCCTGCACGCCTTCCTTCTGCTCTGTTGCATCAGCGTGGAGAGCTGAGAATGATCAAAGTCTTCTCCCTCTCTCTCTCTCTCTCTCTCCCTCTCTCTCTGTCTCTCTCTCTCTCCACCTCTCTCTCTCTTTCTCTCGCTCTCTCTCTCTCGCTCTCTGCAGTCAAAGTATGTGTGTGTGTGCATGCGTGCATGTGCACTTGTGTGCATGTAGGCAGCCAGCAGAGTGCCTGGCCCCAGGGCCCGTACCTGATCAAAGCCTGTGTCTGTCAGTTCACACACACACACACACACACACACTGCACGCAGCACAGGGCAACTGAGAGTCAGATATGTATATATATATATAGAGAGAGAGAGAGAGAGAGAGAGAGAGAGAGAGAGAGAGAGGGAGAGAGAGAGAGATGGACAGGCAGACACAAAGGGAGGATGTAGAGGCTACAGAGCTGAGAGGGGGCTCGTTCTGTGTTTACCCGAGATCAAGCAGTGGTCAGCCATCCCAAAACAGCGCAGCTCTCTCTCTCGCCCACTCGCTCGCTCACTGATTGAAAGCCTCAAACGCCCGCTGACACACAGAGCGATGACGGCCAACTGCTGTTGCTTCACGTGTTTTGCCTTCGTTATCTCCGCCGGACTGATGTCTGAGCGGCGGCCATGTGTGCTACTGGCACGCACATGCCGTTCCTAGACAGTATACGGCCCTTTACATACTTGTTGCATAGTTGCGTACCATTTCACAGGAATTAAAATTAATTTCCCATGTATCGCAGCGTAGAGCAACACAACATTGCGTTGCATATGCAGTGGCGTCAGGTGAAGGGCTACGCACGCATTCAACGCATGTAGCTCTGCCTAAAAATAAAGCTGTGGTTAATTTTACTGCCGAAAATTGTACCCGTACTGAATTAATAACATCCTTTCACCTGGAGCAATTTCTGTTTCATTAGCTTACCTGCTACCATCACCATGGATACCAATTGTAATCAGAAGGAGTAGTAGCAATTATGCTGCGTAAGGAAACTACGCAACCAGTATTTTAACGCCTTTACGCCGGTTACATACTGGATGCATATATTCCCTACGCTGTGTAGTTTTTTACGCAATCACAATGCAACATTCTACGTGACAACTCCTTCTGATTGGAATCCATTGTGATACTAGCAGGTCCCACGACCGGTCCTAGTAAGCTAACTTAATTAAATCTGGATGAAACTGACATTGCTTCAGGGGAAATGTGATTATTAATACATTACAAGTACATATTTTGCCTATAAAATTAACCACAGCTTTATTTTAGATACAGCTAAGTCACGTTTACGCATGTGTTTTTTCAACTCGTGCGCAGCCCTTTGCCTGACGCAACTGCATATGCAACACAATGTGGCAAGCTCTACGCTGCGCTCCATAGGAAATCAATTAAACTCCTGTGAAACGGTACGCAACAACGCGTAGAACTGGCCAACCACTGTCTCTGGTAGTAGATAAGGATATCATTGCAAATCAAACTCCCTCAGAAGCGCCACCCCACATATTGAAATGCATTGTGAAGCCAAGGGCATTCTTGTTGTGAGCGGTGTTCGCCATTTATGTTCCTAGTTACGGAGCCAGCGCTGTGTGAAGTATCAGATTATTTTTTCAGCACACACATAGAACAGTAAGATTGCAAAATGCGAGAAGATACTTGGTGAATTTGACAAAAAGTGTATTAGCTTAATAGCGGACTATACCTTTAAATGAGTAATAACAATTAAAATGTACTTATTGTCATGCCCACCAGGCGGCGCCTGGGAGCCATGGCCTGGCTCCCCCTCCCTCCTGGCTCCCTCACCTCACCTGTACCTCATCCTGCAATCCACCCAGTTCAAAAGACCCACGCATAAACACAACTATGCTATGTTGCATCCCTTAAGATGTCTTATTTATTTTACTTGTTAATGTAATTATAGGTTACTTACGGGTATGATACTGTACTAAGTGAGTATTTTACAATCAGAAACAGAGCGTTTTTTAATTTATATTTATTTTGTTTCTACATACACAATACATAGTTACACCTCATATCTCATACATATATTTACAAACAGCCTAATATACACACGTTCTTCAATATTTCTGTATACACACAGTATGTTCATACGCATATATAAAAACATACATATATATATATATATATATATATATATATACACAAGTAAGATTTCGTATTCATTGTACTTCCAAACGTAATTGTAGTTTACTTATGCATTTTATGTATGTTTTGGATGTTTCTCATCTGCTCATGGTGTGAACTGTGCATCTCTCCATTTGCTGCTTCCTCATCAGTCTTACCTTGTGTCATCTTCACACAACGGGTCCTCAGCATACAGAACCATGTTTATTAGTTTTAGGTGCTGTTAAGCTAATTATGCACCCTGCAGGACTTTAATCTTCAGTGGGTACCGTCACAAGAATGTACAAGAAATTAACATTCTATAAAATGAAGGACAGATTAATTCCCTGTAATGTCCTGGAACTTCCTATAGTAATTACACTGCAAGAATTTCTTAGTTCCTGTAATTTCCTGTACCTTTCTTGTAGGGCTGAATGATTTTGGGAAAAAATCTAATTGCGATTTTTCTGACAGATATTGTGATTGCGATTTGATTTGCTTTTTTTTTAAAGTCAGTATTTAGGTTAAATATACTGTATAAGATGTAAAACGTGATGGAGCATTACCACATGAGATGCCATCTAAATGTTACCTGCTCTATATTATAATGCAAAGATGAGAACATAAACATATGTAAACATGGATTTTTTGTGTTTTCGGACATGCGGCAATGGGGCACATTGGTATCTTTGACTAATTTTAGAGCTGCACCCCTAAAATAAAAATTAAGATTTTTAGTTTTTGCTCTCCAAACATTTTTGCAAACTTGGCTTGTCTGTTAGAGATGGCACAAAGGAATACATGAATATAAACACAGTTTATTGTTATGCAGTGAAATCAGTGTTTTGCACCACATGTCTCATTGGGGGCTGAGCCCACCTAAATGCCTGATCATAGAAACTCCCCTGGGGGCGCAGCCGGCCACACACTATTTCCAGGGTCTGTGCATCTTTTTAGTTCTATGGAGCTGACAGGCGATCGGCCTGAACTATAGCCAGTTATGCCTGCTCACATTAACTTGGATAAAGTACGCATAACTTCAGGTAATGCGTTCAATCACTTGCAGACATGGTCTAGCTCGGCAAGGGTCGATAGAAGGATTTATCGTGTGAAATGCTGCAGACAAACCCAAAAGGATGGGGACTGCGGAGAGGGAGAAAGGACTTCTGTTACTGCCAGGAGAGCAGTCTCTGTAAAGAACACAAATGTATTTACTATAAAAGTTTACTTTTACACCATGAAACTTTCATGGAACTTAAGTTGCTTGAAACTTCAAACATTTCAACTAATTTATTTCAACAATAGCTGTAAGTTAGTTCTATGATTTCAACTAAACAGCCTACTTTTTATATTGGCACAAAATGTTTATGCTACTAATCACAATATTGGTGTAATTTTATTTATTTATTTTATTCAGCCAGAAAAATTATATGACAGCAAATTTTAGTCAAATAAAAGGTTGTATGAGACCGTGAGAAGTGCTGCTGTGTGTGTGTGTGTGTGTGTGTGTGTGTGTGTGTGTGTGTGTGTAAGAGAGAGAGAGAGAGAGAGAGAGAGAGAGA
>JAODTR010007870.1:0-10058 GCA_025399935.1 Amblyopsis rosae | reverse complement strand
AGAGAGAGAGAGAGAGAGAGAGAGAGAGAGAGAGAGAGAGAGAGAGAGAGAGAGAGAGAGAGAGAGATAGATAGATAAGTCCACCCTTAAATAAGAGAAATAAAGCAGTCAAAGGGACTTACAGAAACTGGTAGTGTGCGCAGGCAGAAGAAATTTCCGACAATAAATTAATCTACACCCCCCCCTCTCTCTCTCTCTCTCTCTCTTTCTCTCTCTTTCTCTCTCTGTGTCTCTCTGCTTTTATTCCTCCCTGCATCGCTGGCAGAACAGATCAAATGAAGGTTGTGCTGTCCTCTCCCGTGCCCTACATTCTAATGCCAGTGCTAATTGCATAATTAGTTTCAGAATTAACAGCTAATAGCAGCTCTCTTCCAGGCTCAAGCCAGTTACCCTCCTGCCTCCGCCCTGCCCCGCCCCTCCCCCCAACCCAAACCTCTCATCCCATTACGTCTGTATTTGCAGACGGATTAAATAGGTCTAACAGGACTAAGAAGAAAGAAAGAATAAAAATAAAAACACTTCACTGGAGCAAATTATGCAAACAATCGACGGTGAACAATCTAAAAGGTCCTGTTTATGAATATTGTGTTGATTAATCACATATATATGTATATATAGGTATATATACCGTATAATACCCTTGGTGCGGCTCTCTAGGCTACTGGAGCTTAAAGCCACAACCGATATCAACCTACCTATAATGCTGATGGGAACAACAACACCGCGTTGTTCTGAACGGCGTGCAAACATTTAAACTCTTTAACAAATCCATTCTCCTTCAACAATTAAGTGCTGCTGCCCTTCTAATCAACGGCCATTCGACACGGGGAGAGCGGCGGCAGCGGCCAAATCAGGCATGAGAACAGAGAAACGAGGATGCAAGAGGCTGAGGGAGGAAGATAAGCTTCTATAAAGGTGTCCACCATGACTCAACCCCCCCCCCCCACACACACACACACCCTCAAACCAGGCAATAACCTTCTCTACTTTCCATGTAATAACCAAACTGAATTTCAAAAGGTAAACTAAACATACGGCAAGGGTAGCAAAGAAATGGGTGTGTGGGGGTGGTGGCAGTGAGGCAAAACACAAAACAATGTGGGATTCAATCAATACTGTGGTCCGGCTGTCAATCACAAGGCTCTATTAAGCAGCAGGTGGAGGCTTGCCTGCTTTATCTGTTTGTTTGCCCCAGACACAGCAGCAGAATCAAGGCACCCATCGGCCATCTTGCAGCATGGGCAATATGGCCAGCTTATGCGCCCGCTAAGAGCGGAGAGGAGATAAAACCCAGTGCATGGGCGAACGGGATATCATTTTAAAGTTTATCATCAAGCAGTTGTGTTTCGTCACGTAGCGGAACCAATATTTAACCGAGCAGCAGCTGTGACTGATGATGATCTCTTACAGTACGTGTCCATCCTCTAAAAACACACCTTGAAGCACCTTGTAGATTGATAATAGTCAAAGGGTGAATTGAACACAAGGATGGCTGAACTCGGACCTCAAAGTTATGCTGGTAACCACGACAAACGCACTGAGCCACAATATTGAACACAATAAATCAAATCGACAATGCACACCACACCTTTGTAATGTAACCTTTTGCGGTGTATCAAAACCTTCACGTCACTGAAAACCTACGACATTTTTCATTTTTCAAATTAAAGGTCATTCTCACCGACAATGGGTGAAACAGGGTAGAATGGGTTCGGGCACCTCATCTGTCTTGGAGCGTGGAGGTGGGGCGGGGACTCCATTTGATTGCAAAGTCAAAAGGGTCGCCATAGTGAAAGTGTTAATATTTTCTCCCTAATCACATGACTTGACCAGGGCAGCCAATGATCTGTATCTGGCTGCTGATGTACTACAGCTTGGAAATAGTGCCCCAGGCACAGAAATCTTAATTAAGGTCCTTACCAATGTGCAACCTTCAGACGACATCGTCTAAACAAAAAAAACAAAACAGAAAACTAAAATAATCGAAAAGAAAGGCATTTATTTTTTCTCGTTTACCATTTAAGGAAATAATAGCTGCTCGTTGAAAACTCTTCAAACCATCGCCTGCGTTGGAATCTGATTGTAACCTGAGGTAGCCTTTTCGATTATAGAGGCGACATAATGTTACATTGTGCATTGCTCATTTTTAAACTGAAATGTGACAGCTGCAGTGCCGTACAGAAGGGCCGACCGGCATCAACGAGACAAACTGTGCTGAATATTCACACGGCTTCATGCTCTCCTTTTCTGTCTCTCTGTTGCCTCTGTCTCGGCAACAACTATGGATTATTATTATTTTTTTTGCTAACCTCAAGGACAAAGCAAATACTATTATAGTATTAGTACTAGTACTAATATATTACTGTACGATTAGCAAAACGTCCAGAAGTCAGAATGAACAAATCTGCAGCTGCACTGATGTCAGTGTTGTGTGGCAGTCAGGTCCTGCAGCCAACAGGCCAATACTGGCTGATCTGTATACTGGGCAGGATCTATTATTGTAGGGTTGTGATTGTGTGTGTGTGTGTGTGTGTGTGCCCCCTCTAAGCCCCTCTCAGTCTCAGCAATATCAGCAGTGCCAATAACATCATGTGACCGAACTTCTCAGCTAAGCCCATCTCTGACACACACACACGCACACACACACACACACATGCATGTATACCCACTTACATACGCATGCATACACACACACACACGCACACGCACACGCACACGCACACACACATGCATGTATACCCACTTACATACGCATGCATACACACAAACACACACACACACACACACACACACACACACACAGATGCACATAGACCAAATGGAAATGGCTACCATGCGATATAATGTAGCAAATCAAAAAAAACATTAAAAAAATAAAAAATAGGAAGAAAATGCAGGTTGCAGCAAGGCAACATGAAACTATACTACTGTAGCGTTATAGTAGGCTACTGTATACTGTATTAATGTGCAATGCAGTAGAGCCACTCCACATGGGTAGGGTGCTGCATGATGAGTAGATGAGTAAAGCAATAAACACTCTCTCAGCCATTATCAGGAACAACACATTGCTGCGTCCCTGTCCCGAACCCCCCCCCCCCCCCACACAGAACAAACATTTATACTCTGAAAAAAACGCATTGGCCATCGTGGGGGAAAGTGCCAGGAAAAAGCCAGGCATGTTGATTGGCTTTTTAGCGAAGGCAAGGCGGGAGATTTTAATCGAGATTTCAGACAGTCTATTAGGATCGCGGCATAGGTTATCATTACCTTGTGCGTCTGCTCCCTAATGCTTGTTTTCTCTTTCTTTCTTTTTTTGCTTATCGTCGTTTAGCACGTTGATAACGTCTGGGAACAGCAAAATGTCATTCCCCGGTTAAAACTAGACCTATATGTCTCTGGTAAACAATGCAGAATAATGACATTTATCTTGGGCTGGCATACTGAAAGTTGACTTGGGTGAGTCAGAAAAACAAGAGAGCTGTCACAGATTGTCATCGTGGATACACTAATATCTGTTTTAATCTGTGACAAAGTTGTGCTGGAATTCAGTCAACTTTATGTATTAAGCTGTAAATGGGTGAATTTATATAGCGCTTTACAGTGTTTTGCCTCACATTCACCAATTTATTCATACACAGATGGTAATTGCTGCCATGCAAGGTGCATTCAACCACTGGGAGCAGTTAGGGGTTAGGTATTTTGCTCAAGGATGCTTACAGGTAGGTCAACACCGGGGTTTGAAGCCCAACACCCAGACTGTCCTTCGGCCTGATTTGCACCTTCGGAAATATGCACATGCAAGATCATGCCAAATTGCAGCACATGATAAAGACAGCAAGTGAAATCATCGGGGTCTGCAGTCTGCAAGATACACAGTACAACACAGTGGCCCAGTGGAAGAAGGTCCCGGGTTTGAACCCCAGTCGTCCCGGCCTTTCTGTGTGGAATTTGCATGTTTTCCCTGTGTCTGCGTGGGTTTCCTCCAGGTGCTTCGGTTTCCCCCACTATCAAAAAATATTCTCCAGTTAGTGCCATGTGCCCACTGCTCCCTTGAGGGAAGGGTTAATTGCAGAGAACAAATGTTGCTATGTGACAACAAAAGCACCTTTACAATGACTTTAAAATGGGTGATCATATTCTTAATGATCCCACCAACCCTTAGCCTCGACCATCCTGATCTCGCGAGCTTCAGTTTAATTTTGTCGTGAGAATGTGTGTCTGAGAGTCTGGAAAGCCTCAGAATTATTTTGAATGTGTCCGAGTAGCAACTGAACTTTCTAATCAGCGTCGTGTTTATTGCTATACGGGCCTGGTTTTCTAATCAGCATTGAGTTTATAGCTATACGGGTGTGATTTAGGTGTGCGGTCCATGGTGCCGACAGCGAAAATGACCAGATGGTTCATCCAATCAACTGCCAAGTATTTTTTTGAAAGTACCTGCCATTCACAAACTGTTTCAATGTACGGCTCCCCAGATGGACTTGTGACAACAATTCCTCTGGCATGTCAGGTTAAGGAGCAGCATGGAACAGCAACCAGATCTCTAAATGATGGATGATGCACCGATACTAGGTTTGAGGATTTTGATTGTGTAATATTGTAGGTCGGTATTTATAGTAGATTATATGATACGCTTTGCTAACTCTGCACGGGATCTTCTGTTGATGCATGTGCAAAGCCACATGACACAAGAATTACCCCTTGTAGGATAATGAAGTTCACATTTCTAAAACGGTTACTGTGTATAGCTAGCTACCTGTATCAAATGTATCATATTTCTTCCTGAGCCTCATTGTGTCAGTCAATTATTTTAGTTGAATACATTTTAGTTTAATCTATTATTTCCACAATTTTGGAAACTTTATATCTCACAGTATAGAACTAACAGGACAAAGAGTCCCCTTGAGCCAGTGTGCCATCATAAAAAATAAACTACAGCTTTCCAAACTCTGTTAACCCATATTACTTGGATGAAAACTACAGAGGAACAGCAGATCTAGCTTTCTACAGTGAGTGTGCCACAGACCACCTCTCCGTTGGTCTTAGGAAAAGGTTTTCAAGGAATAGAGTGTTTACCCCCCCACACACACACAGTCTCCACATGCAGTAAACATGTACATTATGTGTCCGCTATAGAGATGGTACATCTAACCAAGTGTGGATTACATCTGTACCAACATTTGGCATCCGCGCCTCAGAACTCGCCCACCGAGGCTGTCTCAGTGCACGTGATCTCTGCATGCATTCACGAGCACGTGCACACACATGACACTGTACTCTGGGAACAGTTGCTTTTACTGTAAACTCTGCATACACAATGCTCTGTATGCATATGTGCTGTTCTGTTCTGCATACACAACTACAATACTCCCAAACTATAAATACAGATGTGTCCATATTCAGTTTGCTAGGCTAATTCAACGAGAATTCAACAGAATTATGCAGAATATCTTGCAGTCAGATAGACTGGCCGACTGCGGTTTGATTGGCAGGTCGAGACCGAAGGAGACACAGTGCCATAATTACCAGCTGCAAGGCTGCAGATGCAGGGAACAAACTAGATGGAGGAATCTACGAGGAGCAGGCACCCCCGTTCATCTCAACGGAGGCGATGTTGTGAGAGTTGTGCTAACATCGTTCAATCGCGGAGGTAATTGATGTTTATTTTTTTTGTGTTTTTGTTTCGCAGCTACAAGCCAGCTCGGGGAGGGGGGTGCTCGTCAATGTGCTGTCTTTTCTCCTCTTCTGTTGTATTTCGTCTCAACACCTGCCGCCTGAGGCTCAGACACACAATCAACTGCAAAGGCGCAAGGATCGGAAGACAGGAAGGAATAAGAACCAGGAGGAAGTGACAGCGGTGGAGGGCTAGAAATAGGTGAGACTCAGGTGAGACTCAGGTGAGACTCAGGTGAGACTCAGGTGAGACTCACGGACAAACAGCCACAAACCTGGACATGGGGAAACCGAAAATGAGGCACAGCGAGAAGAGCGTGTTGAGAACGGGCGAGAGGTGGAGGAGGAGGAGGGGTTTCAGCGAACATCGTCTGATAGGTAGAGCGCGTGATGCGGCATCTGGCCCGTCTCCACGTGGCCGTAGCCAATCAGACGCTAGTCTCGCGGAGCCAGCCTCTACTGGCACACGGCCTAAGCCAACTGCGTCAAGGCCTGCCTACTTCATTTGAGTTACATGAGTTACTGCTTATTAAAAGGCGGAAATGGAAATAATTAAATTAGTAAATAAAACCTTGCACTAGCGTCATGCTTATGACTGACAATGCCAACAGCCAACGACAATCTACTAACCCATTTCCTGATAGTGATGACATGCTAAAGCACCTGTCAATCAAGCTGATTAGGGCCCAGACTGTGTGAAAAAAAGAAAAGCATGAAAAGACCCATAAATCATCAGTGGGCGTGCGAAACGTTACTCTACTTCATTATGTACTCCTAAATATTGATGTGCTGTACAGTGCTGTCTGTGGAAAGGTCAGGGGTGGAGAAAAATAATGTTACAAAACTGCTGAATCTACAGAGCTCTGAGAAATGTAGTTGCAGTATTTCTGAGTTTATTTGAGGGAATAATATAATAGTAAGTCACATTTACCAAATTCCGGAAAATATTTTTCAGTTGGTTTGCTTCAGTCTATTTAGTTAAAGATTATAAATATATATATTTCCTCCCATAAAGGTGTTACAGAATAACCTTTTTAGATATGCGCTATAAGAATGTTTTTTGATAAACCTTTTTATCAAACAAAAAACGATTGTAAACACACGTAGGTTTTAAGTGTGTTTTCTGAAGGTACCTGCAATGGCTGGACACATTTTGTCTGTGTAACATTGTAATTTACTGTAGCCTGAAACAGAATGTTCAGCTCGAGAGAAGAAAAGGTCTGTCCTAAATGACAGACCAAAATGACAGTTTGGAAATGTCCAACTGACAACCCGTTGGAAATTGTAAGGAGCCTCTAACGTTGAAGCATTGTGCAAGAGAGGCTTGGCTATGCCAAGGAGTGACATCCGTGGCCAGCAATCACGTTTGTCCGATTAGTATGTGGCCAACACCCCCAGTTGGAGGAAGGGCTATTGTCCAGCCATCTGCCCCACACAGAGACACTGTTGCCCACTGCCCCCATTGATTCTTACTGGCTGGAGATGCCACCAGTGAGCCAACAAGATACAAGTAGTGCCGTTCAGGCTCTGCCAACAGTGACCCTCAGTTCAGCAACAAACTCACAAAATAAAGCCCCTGAAAAAAAATGAAGACACATGATGTTTGTGAAAACAAATAATGAGCTGTTAGGAATGCACGATAATTGGCAACACATCTGTTTGTCATTTCGCTGAACTTTCCACTGTCATAAGAAACAAAACCCAACTGACTAATTAGAAATAAGGTTAAATGGTTAAATGTAAATGTGTCATTATTTTGTGAAGCGAGTGTGCACTTTCGTGGTGGGGCCTAATTAAACCATGGTTTGTCTGCACACAACAAATGAACCTTGATGCGCAATGTGATCTCATTAAATGCGAGCGCAATAAATTGATGAATAGATAGATGGATGAATAAATACAAAATGAAAAGTTTACAGCATGGAGAATATTTTGCAATCAATACAAACCTGAGACAAGTGATGACAACACACACACACACACACAAATTATGTACAGCATCCTACCAAAACCAAAACCAGCTGACAGAAGTGTCGACCGCAACGGCATCATATAATTTTATAATTTTATCAATATTGTCACCATGGTGACAATATTGAGTTAGGAAAAGCCACAGTAAAAAAAAATCCAACAGACAGGTTTTCTGCCAGTGGGAAGATAATAGACACGGCAGACAAGAAGGCTTCCGCTTGTGAGAAAGGGTGACAGGGTGGATGAAGGAGCACTCTAATAACCTGTATATCAGCAGGTTGCCTTGCGAGGCAGCTCGCGAGATTACGATCCATCCGTTTGCAAGTCATGCGCGTGTAGCCGGATCACCAGTGGTTCAGAATCAGGGGTAGTGTGGAACTACTGGCAGCTACGGCCCGTGGTTGCGGTGCAACGTTATATAGTCTGCGATAGACGTGGTAGTGACAGACAGATGGTTCATCCATTCACCTGCCAAGCATTGTTTGGAAAAGTGTCCACTCTCTTCCAAACAAGAAATGACTTTCCAAGTACGACTTCTCAGATGTTCCTCTGTAACAAACTACCTGGCATGTCAGGCTAATCAGCAGGAACTTTTTTTACTTTCGACAATGATTAACAGTGAGCCTATATATATATTTTTTTTTTTTTACTGTGTTCTATCATTAATGAAGTTGGAGCATGAGCTATCACAAAAACACAGATGTGTTTATGCACACAATCTGTCTTTAAGGCTAAATATGAAACTAAGAGTAGGCAGCGTGGCAGTCATTCAAGAATGACAACAAGAAATTGGCCAACAGAGACTGAAATTATGTACTTTTTTGTGCCAAAGCTCTCCCTCCAAAACTGTGAAGTCTCTCCCAAAGATAACCAGACCATCACACCTTTTTTCTTCTTTACACCCCCCATCCTCTCGTATCCTGGCAACCTGGCACTGCATGTGCCTGTAGGTAGCATGCAGTCCTGTACATACTAGTGCCATATGTGTCCAAGGGTGTGTGTAGGTGTGTGTAGCACTTTGTAGCTGTGTGTGTGTGGGTGTGTGTGTCAGTTGTTTGGCAAATATGCTTTTATTGGCTCTCCCTGGCATCCCTACTGCTCACAACAGCATAGCGGCTCTTAAGCGACAAAGGGCTTGCCACCATGCAGGTGGAAATATACACAGGCAAAGGGTAATACCAAAGATTGTATAATTATACAAAGATAGAGCGTTGTAATGCATTTCAATGGAGCAAAAATGGAACGCTTATGGTCTCTTAAGTGGGCGTCACCAATGGCATTTTTCTGTGGAGGCTGCCTTAAGCAGCGCCCAGACAGATATATCTACCATGCATGGCCTGAAACACAGTTAAAGGTATAGTCAGATATTGCAAGCTAAATGCTACGCTAAATGCTACGCTAATACACTTTTTGTCAAATTCAACAAATATCTCCTCACACTTCGCTAGCTTACTCTCTGTGCGTGTTGAAAAAAATCTGATACTTCTACACAACCCTGGATCAGTAAATAGGAACATAGATAGATGTATACTTTATTGTCCTCTTCAGAAAATTTGTTTTGGGTTCTACAAGCCAGATACAGTTAGACACAACATTATGCAAAATATTGCAAAACATAATAAACAGAGCAAACACACCTAAAGCATCGATCAGCAAAGTTCCACCCTTACTCCACAACAACGTTTCTTTCAGTTTAAGAATTAGAGTTATAAACTCTTATTTAAAATTGGAATTGATACAGGCACAAAGGAATACTTGAACCTATTCAATTTATATCTTTTCAGTCTGTAACGTCTCCCTGATGGCAACAACTCATATTGAGAGTGTAAAATATAACATATAACATAAACAACGTGGCGAACACCGCTCGTGTCAACAAAGCCGCAGCACTACGTATTGCTTCACAATGCATTTCTATGTGTGAGGCGGTGCTGTGGAGGACCGCGGAGCGATACTGTTTTGGTATGAGCTCTGAGTTATCAAGAATGACTGACCCTGCCTTTAATTTATCTCAAAACTCAAAAAAAGTTGGTTTCAGAAATGTGGCCTTCCTGCTCTAGGTACATGGGAATTAATGTTGTCATTACAGTTTTTCTTGATTGCTTTGACCTGCTTAAAGAAACTGGGATCCACTCAGTTTTCATCATCACCACTGTCTCAGCAGAGCACAAGACACCTCTTGTAAATGTGTTAACCCTTTCTCATCGGATTGACACATTTTCCCACCATTTTGCAGAACAGTTCACATAGATGTCATTCAAGCAGTCCAAACGCCATTGTATTAGCTATGGTAACCAAACAGAAACCATCTGTTCCTAGCTATGAGAAACTACCTACTTTACAGTTTTTCTCGATTGCTAAGACACATTTCTTGAAAGCTGCTCTCCTTTCCTCTAAACTGTGAACACAAAACC
>JAODTR010007868.1:0-10059 GCA_025399935.1 Amblyopsis rosae | reverse complement strand
GTGAGGGCATATAGGCTGGGGACTACCGGGAAAGGGTGTGGGTTTTTGTTTCATGTTCATGTTTTTCGGAGACTATGTTACGTGACTGTATACGCCTTTTGTTTCAGTTTGGTTTTCGCTAGTACCTGTGTTTCCTTTTCATTTAATTAAAGTAGACACCGAGCGTGTGGCTCGCCATCCCCTCACCTGCTTCTGTGTCTTTTCCTTTTTCGTTCGTTTGCACTTGCCTCCGTTATCCAGGCTTTACACAATTTCCAAAATCCCTTCCTTATTTAGATTGCCCAGTGTCCTCCATGTCAGGCTAAACAACCCACTTTAAAAAAAATCTGACATAATACACAACAATAACAGTATGTCATGCTGTCTAAATACCTGGGTGGGGTCGATCAATTCCCACTACCAGGCAGAGAATACTTTAACACATTTGAACCCTTTATCATTTAATCACTGTTTCAAGTCTATCATGAAAATGTAACTAATTTCAACATTGGTTTTGTGTAAATGGAAAACTATTCCTTAATTCTTCTATTCTGCAGGTATCTGAACCCTTGGAGCTGGTGACCTGGAGCACTTAAAACCTGACAATGATCTGGGGAGTGAGGTTTAAATTATGATTAATTTTTTCAAAACAATCTCAATTCCTCTTGACTGCACTATGTTAATAGTTCTATACTCTACAGGTCATCAATGCCTACATATGGCAACTAATCTAGGATCACAACTCTGAAGGTGGCAAGGCTGCTATAATCTAGTTTTCAATGCTCAAAATACACAATGTAGTTTTGACAATGAAAGTCATTATTGTGTGTAAAATATTAACAGTTTTTGTACATGTTCCAGTTGCACCCAATGGAATATTACATTTTGCTGGGCCCAGTCAGTTACCAATACCACTGGCGATTGGTTGTACGTACTTTGGTTAGAAAAAGTATATTATTATTTATAAAGTAACAAAATGATTCTACCTAAATTCCTGCCAGGGTGAGACAAGGACAGAGTAGGTGAAGTGAGCTAAAATTACAACGTGTGTAAGACATGTTTACAGTAATCTGTAAAAATGCATGTTACCTGTTCTAAAACAGATCGGGTCATTTAATTTGTTTTCAGGCAATTTCATGCGAAACCATGAACATGGTTCTCAAAAATGGACATGCGACATTCTCCCTCAGCCCTTTCAACCAGACACACATACATGTGGTGTGTTTGTATGTAAAGTATGTGCTATTAGTACATTCAACATCCATTTCCCATTTCTAAAAATTGGGTGAGGTAATCCTAATCCATTCTCAGTTTGCTTTTTTCTGTGGGTAAGAAAATTCCTTGTGAAATCATGACGTCTGCATATTATCTGTAATGTGTCAAGTATTTGGGCTTTGATCTAGAATGATTGTGATGGATAACACCGTTGTTTCCATCCGGAGTGTGTTGGGTGGCCAGATGTGTCCTATTTCCTTTGTCTGCAAATGTACATATCCATTTGGCAAAGAATGTCGACATCAGGTTTACACATTTAAGTTAATTACTAACTTTTAACTGTTTCAGGACCTGCACTTTCTGGTGAAAATCCGGTCTGTTTACAAATAACCAGGAAAATATGCTAAAATCCAAACAATAGGCCTATCGCTCCATGGTCCTCTGCAGCAGCGCCTCACACATCTAAATGCATTGTAAGTGTAGGCTAGTGCTACGGCTTTGATACGAGCGGTGTTCACCACTTTGTTTATGTTTCAATTTACAGAGCCAGGACTGTGTAGAAGTATCATATTATTTTTTTCAGCACGCTCAGAGAACAGTAAAATGCAGTAAAATGCGAGGAGATACTTGTTGAATTTGACAGTGTTTTAGCTTGCAAAAATGACTTTACCTTGAATTTCTGCTCAACTGACAAAATGTGATCAACCTCTTATTACAGGATATTGCTGATAAAGTAGCCCCAGTGCATTTGGGATTAAAATGATTGTGGAAAACAATTGTTTTCCTACTCTAATTGGGGAATACTACATTTAATTTACATTGTTAAAAGGTCATTCTGGAGAAAGATTGTTGATTTGAACTCTATAATAACAAAACACATGTCCCTTCAATGCCATATGGGTGCTCCCTCAGAAGCTCAAGACATTCACTGACTTTGATAAACAGTGTATTATGGTTTACAGTTTCTGACTCTAACTTTAATGTTGCCTGCAAAACATGCGCAGTTAAAAGCAAAAAATAATAAAATGCCAGATCTAACAAATGTTCTTGTTGCTTTACGATCATGCAACGCATTGTAAATCACGCAGTGAAATAAAAAGGATACATATAAGTTTGGCTTCTAACAAATACATAAAGCAGCTGTATATACAAAACCAATCAGCCATAGGCTGTGTTCGAAATCGCGCCCTACGCACTAGTTAGTGCACTATTTAGGGTATGAGCCATTTTGTAGTGTTGTTCGAATTCTTAGTGAACAGTTTGGAGCCCTATATAGTGCGGTAAATGTAGTGTACAACGATGTACACTACATTGCCTTTCTTCCCCATAATGCACAGCGTTTTAACGATGGCAAATGAAAGTCGAGTTGAGACGGCCAATCTCGTATATATTTATATGTAAGTATTTCGAGAAATACACAACGTTAGAAATTGTACAAACCGTTTAACAAAGCTAGAAAATTATGTATATCAAATAATTACCATTGTAATAGTTACAGTTTGAAAAACGTATTTACGTAATTTCCATTACTATTTCCTGGTAGTGGTAGCTTGTCAGGCAGCTTGCTAAATCTCAACAATTCAATATCATGACTTGCAAAATACATTTTGTTAGTACCGTACATTTCCCTGTTGAAAGTCACCTATAATTGACGCTGTTAACACCTTTATCAACACGTTTAAATAAGGGACTGACGAAGATGTTCAGCAGCTAATCACTGCAAGAGGGCAGAACATGCACTTGTTCTCTGGGAGGAGAAACGCCGCCCAGTTGGGATGGGAGTAAGTGATGCTATTACACTTTAAAAAAAAATTATGTGTAGGTGTTCTTAAGCACTCGGGAGTCATGGACAGACCCAGGGTAACCCACAAATATGTCTAGAAATTTGCCCTGGTGATCACAGATGGCTTGCAGCTGAATGGAATGGAAGAGCTTCCGATTTAAGTAGCATTGGGCTTGCTCCGCTGGTGGCTTGATTCTTACCTGACAGCCATCGATGCTACCTGCGACCCTACAAAATGCATCATTCCTGCCAGGCGTGCAAATCCTGCACCTACTTGTCCCAGCTCTTCTAGAGGTGGTTTTCATGATTTTTCTTGCAACGCTGTGAATAATGTTGTGTACAGTTGACCTAGGAATGGCGAAGGCCCATGACACATATGATGTGGCACTGGCCAACCAAAATGTAAAAACTAGGATCACTAGGTCATGACCCCATCCATGGTCATGTGGACTCCGCAGGGTGGCAGTGAGGTGGTCCAGAGTAAGACGGCTCATTCTGTGGTCTGGCTTGAGGTCAGCCACACCATCCATGTATGCTAATGTTACATTATTATAGTAAATATATTATGTCTGGTTGGTTGTTATATTACTGTATTATAATATATATCAAAAATGTAAAGTATGCTGTGTGGTCAGGATTACCTGAATACGTCAACGCACTACTACAGCTCTCCTAAAGTACATGGCCCTTGCTAGAGCTCTCGTACTCCTCTGTCTTAGTACCAATAATTGGATCAAAAGTACTATCACCAAATACACTGCTCAAAAAAATAAAGGGAACACTAAGATAACACATCCTAGAGCTGAATGAATGAACTAATCGTATGAAATACTTTCATCTTTACATAGTTGAATGTATCACACAAAAATGATCAATGGAAATATAATTTATCAACCCATGGAGGTCTGGATATGGAGTCACACTCAAAATCAAAGTGGAAAACAACACTACAGGCTGATCCAACTTTGATGTAATGTCCTTAAAACAAGTCAAAATTAGGCTCAGTAGTGTGTGTGGCCTCCACGTGCCCGTATGACCTCCCTACAACGCCTGGGCATGCTCCTGATGAGGTGGCGGATGGTCTCCTGAGGGATGTCCTCCCAGACCTGGACTAAAGCATCCGCCAACTCCTGGACAGTCTGTGATGCAATGGTGGATGGAGGATGGAGCGAGACATGATGCCCCCACCTGTGGACGTTGGGCCCTCATACCACCCTGAGTATCATATTATGTAAAAATCTCATGTAAGGTCCGGTCACCGCACCGTTGTTGTGGTGGGAAAAAGAACTGTGGCAGGCCTGGTTGGAACAGTGATTACAGAGACAAATTGTTGTCTGTGTATCAATCCCACCGAACAAGCATTGTCTTATAGTCTGTAGTTGTTTGATGAATATACAGTACATGCAGGGTCTGTATATCTGAGGCTATATGCAGGGAGTCTTGCTAATTCCTACACCAAAGTTAATGGGTACAAGGGGATAATGTATCTTATATTTCTTTATTCTGATTCCTTTACCCTTTGTATTAACATATGTAATTTCAGTATAATGTTATTTATCTTTATTGTATTCCTTTATGCGCCTGTTATTGTTTGCGTGCTGCCCTATGTTGTGTGACTGTTACATGCTTTGGTTATAATTTGTGTTGCTCATTAAATGCACAGGAGAGGCTTGTTATTCATAGCTGAAAATGTACTGGTTGACAAAAAAAAAAAAATGTTTTCATAGGTTTGAGAGCCTGGACCAGGAGATGAACAGCCTCATGGGAAGAATTCTGGATGTAAACCAGATAGTTCAGCAGCTACTGGATGGTGGTCATCCATCATCTACAGAAGTCAGGGGATGTCAGGACCACCTTAACTCAAGGTATATTAGTACATCACTAATGCTAACAGGAACAATACATAAACTTAATTAGTATTTGAGTGAAAAGGACATACTAAGACCTTTACAGTGTGGCTTATACAGTAGATCCACTAAGCAAATTATTTTTTTGTAAATAAATTATGAAATTTGAATAAATACTCTAACTTCTCTTCACTGGAAAACTACATTCGGAATAAGCCTTAATTCCAAATATCCATACGAAATATGCTGTTAACATGACCCAAAGCAAATTCTGAACATTTCTTTAGTCTGAATAGTAATAATAAATATTAATAATAATAAAAAACATTTTATTTACAATGCCTTTCAAAACACTCACTCACACTTACATTGCAAATAAGCAAATTCATAGATAGTAAACATTTGGCTGAGACATATATATTATAGTAATAAACATTTGACCAAGATAGAATATACAGTGGATATAAAAAGTCTACACACCCCTGTTAAAATGCCAGGTTTTTTGTGATGTAAAAAAATAAAGATAAATCATGTCAGAACTTTCTCCACCTTTAATGTGAACACTTCAATTGAAAAACAAACTGAAATCTTCGAGGGGTAAAAAATATAAACAAAAACCTTACAATAACCTGGTTATTCTACTTATTGTGCGATATATGGAAATAACTCTTCTTCTGACCTCGATAATATTGTATTTACACGCGTGTTGCTGACATAAGACCATAAGTTAAAGTGCTGCGCTGCTCCTGTGCTCTTCCCTCTCTCTCTCTCATTCACACACACTACATACAATACATGGCCAATTATATTATTTTATAATTATATTAGGTAAAGGTGTTTTTCCCGATGACTGCATAATTCCAGTTTACAGTTGAAATCTAATATGTTTGGAATGTTTACACAAAAAGTTCAAAATTCTAGTAAAAACACGTTCGCCAATTCTGAACGCACCTCTATCATTCTGCTGCTGGTTAAAATATCTACCTGTCTACAGAAAACATGCTTCAACAATGAAATTATTATAGAAAGTTGTCATTTTGCCGTTTCTTGATAATACCAATTTTGAGTTTGCTTTAGAAGGCGCACTACTTACCCATATAGGCTACTGTAATGATCTCCAAAACAAACTTTCATACTAAAATACTGGATTAAGTTACTGCTCCGTTTGGACAAAATCATGGTCGCTGGTGTAGGGCACATCAGAAAGTAATTCACAACCAACCTTTACCACAACAGTGTGTTGGATGCTTGTTTTGACAGAAGTAGGCTAAAATGTTCCTCATGTTTCAGTAAAACTTTCTCCCTGCTTCCCTTGTCGACTCCTTGGATTAGGCCTATATATATAGTCAGTCATTACACCCTTGTCTTTTCTTGTCTGCCCTTATAATTATATATATAATTATATATATATATATATATAATGTTTACCGCAATTATTTCTAAGACAATTAATTGGCCAACAAAAAATTGTTATCGTGACAGGCCTAGATGGGACTAATTGATTGGGTTTTGGGTGCAGTTTCGTCAAATATCTGCCAGGTGGCGTCTACAACATACAAGCAGCACTCGTCCACAATACAATACTGCTAAGTGGTATGTAATGTCGGATCTTTTGACCTTATGAATCTTTTAATCTGGTTCAGTATAAAGAACAGTCTTTTTATTAGTGTTTTGGTGATTAAAATGGTGTCATCAATGAACCCGAGATCCAAATAATCTGAGTCAATGTGTCCCTGTTACGTAAACAATTGACACTCCTCATTGTGTGGCCTACTAGTAGCCTTAAGATAGAACTACACCAAGGCGTGGACTAGCGACTGGGCGTCTTCTAGCAACAGCTTAATTATCATTCCTGTCGTCGCGATTGTGCGTGTCCCACGCACGAGTGCAAGCTCGTGCGAGCACACTCTTACAGCTACCTTCTGAGACTTGAGAGAATTAGAAGAAGAAGGAATTTTGAAAATGGGCCTAGTTATTTTGGAGATATGTGTCAAAAGGCAAAAGTGATTGCTATAGCACCACCTATAGGTGCAGTACCTTGAATTTGGGGCTCTGAGTAGTGGGAGCAATTTGTGGTAATGTGGTAAAGTTTGGTGTTTCTGGGCCTTACAGTTTTGGCTGGCAACCACTTTTAGCGTAGAAGAATAATAATAAATATAGTCGCAAGCGGCAATGATCGGGGTCCAAGCACGGCCCAAAGTTGAGGACCCTTGAGGAGAAAATGCTACCAGCAATTTCAGTAAAGATTTCATTCAGCAGCAAAGAGATGTCACAGAAAAACTGCCAAATATCCAGGCTGCCTCCACAAGAAAGCTTTGAACTCACAACCTTCAAAGTTGTGACAGAGTTGATAAACCGCTACGCAATTTCAGATACTGCAGTAAGAGTGTTTTTTTCCTTCAAAAAATATAATTGAACTGCATTGGATTGTACAATTTCACCAGTAGATGGCAACATGAGACCATAAAGGGGGACCTGCTCTAAAATTATTTGGTCATTTCTGAAACATTGAATAAATATTATTTAGATATTTATTATCTGCCTTTTGCAAAATGTTACGTCTGTTCCAAATAAAAGGTCAGAGATGTAGGATTTTGACATATAATCATGATAGAATGCTGAATGTATGGTTGTAATAAGCAGATATCCAGATAATTTAAATATTGTCTTCAGAGCCCACTTTTTGTCAAAGTGGCAAATCTAAGAGACACATTTTAGGCTGTCCCAGCCGTATTGTTAGGACTTTCAACATTCAACATTATTTTGTTCAGATTTGAATAAAAGAGCTATCAGGATTCTAAAAAGCTATGAAATCTGATATTTACACAAATTGCATAGGAAAAGACAGAAAAGGAATATTTTTCATTAAATCCGTAATATAGGAAATTAAAATATTTGAGACATTTGACAATATGATAGCTTCATCACACGCAAGGGGCTGCATCATTTGAAATCCAGCTCATGGATATATGGCAGTTACTACAGTAGCTGTTGACATTTTAAAGCTGTAATGTTCAACTGATGACTGTAGCGCCCCCTATTGAGCAATCTGAACTAAACTTTTTATAAATAATTAAGCCCTTAAGACCCTTAAGCCTTCATACCCATTAAGTTTCGTGATTGTGTGACTTTGTTAACCCAGGCTAATTGCTATTGAAAGCTGATTGGACGAATATTTACTTGAGGTGACCACGCCCTTTGGCCAATCAACATAGTTTCTCTTGAGCAGATAAAGGCTTCGAAGGTGAGTGGATTCCCATTAGTTTCGTTAAAATCGGATACACGATATAGGATCAAATTGAAAACACACGTGAGGGTATTTTCTGAAGAGCATTTCAAACTTGAATATCAAATTTGGTTGCGATTTGATTAACCGACTAAGAGATACACCCACTTCCTGTTAAAAGATGGTTTAATCCAATACATTTTAAACTGTGGCGGCCATTTGGTTTCGAATTTCAAAACTCTTTGATCAACTTTTGCTTATTGTGCGTGAACAATATGCTAAATTACGTTACCTAGCTAAAAGCTGTCAATATTTCACCATGTCCGTGAATTATTTTAGCGCACTATGTCAACCAGCGTCTTTTAGGAATTTTGCCAATGTGGCTGCAATTAAATGTAATCTTTAGTGGTTAATACTCTTTCGTAACTTGACAAGTCATTGACTCCATCATGCTCCTGACCGCGCTGGCAGGCTAATGTACGTCATCATTATTTGTAAACTAGGCCTGGGTGATATGGACCAAAAGTAATATCTCAATATTTTTGGGCTGAATGGCTATACAAAATATATCTCGATATTTTGTTTGTGGGTTAAATGCTCAGTTGTAAGAAATATGTGAGATGTCACAAAAGCCTTACAAGCCTTTGTTAATAATAAAGTGCAAACACATGGTTCCTCTACCCGTTAATGAATAGTTTATACAATTTTAAATAAAGAATTACATACCGGTAAACACAAAAACAAAAGTCTTGTTATCATGTTAACTGTAGTATGGAGATAAGAATAGGTTAATCTCCATACTACAGTAAACATGATAACAAAACTCGTTTTACTGTCTAAGTACACAGCTTTGCAAATGTAAATAAAAAATTGTAAAAGGAGTCAACGAGAGAGGTACTGTAATAATTAACTGCATGAACACAGGAACATTTTAATACTTTATTTTTTTTCATGTCTACTCTACACTTCAGGCGTCGCCAAATTTAGCGTCATCAAAACAAAGACAACGTGGAAAAGGCTGGCTGTGATTTATGTTAACTGAGGTGCCGCTACAATACTTAAAATTAACATAGGCTATGTACAACTCTAAGAAAACCTCTTTAGTTGTGAACACAAACACCAAATGTTTGTGTTCATATTGACTTGTGTCCACTGACTGCCCAAAAGCGACATGCTGAAGCCCATCAGATGGCAATGGATGTCCTGCTAACCGCATGTTCGTTTCAGTATTTGGCAAAGCCGCATCCATGGAAGTATATGGTCTTACATTAAGCTTGCAAAGAGCTTTGTTTTAAGGCAGAAGCGATGTGTTTCCTGTCTAGTTTTCAGCAGCACTTCATGCAGGTAAATCATAAAAAATTATTGAAGAAAAGTGTTTCCCGTTCATGCTTAATTGCTAATTACTCATGCAAAAATGCAGAGTGAAAGTGAAAATTTGCTTCAATTTACTGCTACTTTTCGGGGGAAAAACAAGTTTACAAACGAACACACCTCTCTCATACGTCATACGCATTCTCCCAACATGTGCTTTTCCCCCCCGTGTTGATGTCTGTAAGATGGAGAGAGCTTGGGAGATAGCGAGAAGCGAAGCGCGTTTCTTGCTGGGGGCTTGACATGACA
Organism: Amblyopsis rosae; assembly: GCA_025399935.1. Classification (NCBI taxonomy): domain Eukaryota; kingdom Metazoa; phylum Chordata; class Actinopteri; order Percopsiformes; family Amblyopsidae; genus Amblyopsis; species Amblyopsis rosae. Next base: position 389 of record JAODTR010007868.1, on the reverse strand, counting down.
ATTTATAATCGATGTTCACGATATTGTAATTTTCTACATCGTATGTAAGCATTCTGCGATACATTAAAGTATTAGATATATTGCACACCCCTATTGTAAACATACAGTAATGTAGGGGGTCAAGTACAATTATTATTATTATTATTATTAATATTAATATTATTATTAATATTCCAACGGGGCACCACCCACTCACTTATTTATAACATCCCTTAGTAGCTTACCAAGGGAAGTCTGCGGGGAGTGGGGACTGCGGACAGACGTTGTAATGGGTCAGTCAAACATCTCTCTGGACCCAAAAAAAAAAAAAAAAAGTGAAGGTTAAATAGGCATCAAATAAGCAGACATCACCATAATAACACTCAAAACACACTGCAATACTTCACATC
>JAODTR010007867.1:0-10060 GCA_025399935.1 Amblyopsis rosae | reverse complement strand
TTCCACAATACGACCGTGCTGCTTTGAATGGAGAAAAGTTTCGGCGTTTCTTGGCTGGATTGGACCCAGGGCTGCAGTTGGAATGCCACAAGCAGGGGGCGACTGACATGGAAGAAGCCTTGCTCATAGCAGAACGCTGTGGACGCGCGTGGATGGCCATAAGAACAGGTACACCAGTATCATCTTATTCAGCCCCGCCCACTGCCGTGGTGGCTACAATGGCTTCACATCCATCTCATGGAAGGGAAAGTGTGTCCGGCGCTACTGACAAGCTTATAGGCGTGGTGGAACGCCTTACATTGGAAATGGACAGTGTTAAAAATGAATTAAGAGACCTGAAGAGACGTGACCAGCGTAAAGACTACAGGGAGGACACTCCAGTTTCAAGGGGCCAAGGACTGGGTCCTCGCACACCGTATGGATGGCGAGGAGACTGCCGCTGTGAGTGTGGCGAGAATGTTCCAGTAGGTCTACTGGGAACATCCAAGAGAAGAACCGCGAGAGGGGGCGCTCTCCTGGCAGTCGTAACAGCTACAACGACCGTGACCGTCGCTGGTCTCCACAGGACCAGCACGATAGATACCGGTCGGGCAGCGGAAGCCGGCCCAGCGGGAAAATGTCGGACGGGGCCGCGTCAAGGCGTGGAGTGAGATTCCTGTCTCCCTCCCAACGTTTCTCTTCCCCTTCTCCTCGCAGGCAGGTGCGGGGAAACTACTAATAACTGATGTTGAGGCCCATACGTCAGTTTCATCTTCCCAGGGCCAACAGGGAGATTCTCCTCAATCTCTTCAGGACTGCGCTGAGAATTCAATGGACATTTGCCCTGTCGGTGAGTCTAAGCCAACACAGCTGCTGTGAAAGGCATTATTGAAGGGGTGGTTATTTCTGTATTAATGGACTCTGGCTCTAATATTTCTCTTGTGTCTGAAGAGTTTAAGATGTCTATCCCAGCCCTGCGTAAATGTGTATTAGACAAGCAGTACCATAATGCATGGGCTGTAAACGGACAGGCTTTGGACATTTTGGGTACCATGACTCTTCCTATTGAACTGGGGGGCATGTACTGGGAAACTATAGTGCATGTTGTACGGGGATCCACACAGAATGTGTTACTGGGATTGGATTTTATGACAGAACATGGTGTCATAATGGACTTTGGACAGGGAAAATTGTGTCTTAAGCACGTTGAAATCCCCTTTACTCGGGCTACAGAGCTAATACCCGGTGTGTGTAACATATCTATGCCGGATAATGTCACTATTCCAGCTTTCAGTGAGGTGGTAGTCCCTGTTAAGGTAGAACTCCCCTCTGTGTCTCACCTACTACCAGACGTACCTTATTTGGGCTATCTAGAACCAGGACTATGGGACAACATGGGCTTGGTTGTTGCTCGCACGTTGGCACATGTGAGAAATGGAGGTACAGTGGTGCAGTTACTTAACCCCACTGACAAACAACTAAAAATACATGCTGGTTAACATTGGCGTTTGTCACCACATTGACGAGAATGATGTAGTTATCCTCGTGGATGCTAATAGCTCCCAGGAAACAACTGTTTCTTTACCTGATGTGTCAGATTCCCCCATTTCAGCCAATCAGAGATGACAGCTGGAATCCTTATTGCTTGAGAATCAAAATGTGTTTTGCCCAGGGCGAAAGCAGGTGGGCAATTCTTCTTTAATAAAGCACCACATTTGAACAGGCAATCACCCACCTATTAAGAAACAGGCTTATCGCACCACACCTGATAAGCGCAGAGAGATTGATAGGCAGGTACAGGATCTACTAGAGCAGGGAATAATTGAAGAGAGCTGTAGTCCTTGGTCTTCTCCTGTAGTCCTGGTAAGGAAAAAGAACAACAAATGGAGGTTTTGCGTGGACTACAGAGGTTTGAACGCAATCACAATTACAGATTCTCATCCCCTCCCACGGGTCGATGACACACTGGCAGGAGCCACTTGGTTTAGTACGTTAGATTTTTTTCTGACGGCTATTGGCAGGTGGAGGTCGCAGAGGAGGACCGTGAGAAAACGGCCTTTACCACTGGCAGGGGTCTCTACCAGTTCAAATCCATGCCTATGGGGCTTACAAATGCCCCGCTGCTACGTTTCAGCAGATAATGGAACTGGTATTGGGGGCCTCGAATGGTTTTATCAGTGCTCTCCTTACGGGGCTATGGTTAGCTTTTAAGCAGGTTAGGGAAACCAACATACTTGCTAGTGAGAGGCAGAAGAGCTATTATGATGCACGAATGAGGCATAGGCCTTATGAGGTGGGTGAGATGGTCTGGTTGAATGACCCAACACAGAACCGTCAGAAGCTGGCTCCTCACTGGAAAGGGCCATACCTTGTCAGTAAACGGCTGGACATAGCCGATGAGGTGGGGGTCACGTACCAACTCAGTAGCCCCTTTGGGGATGAACCCCCTTTCCTCACAGTGCACTATGATAGGCTACGGCCATATAACCTCCCACAGACTGTGCCTTTGGGTGGAATACCTAGGACCCCTTTCCTCTCTCCGCTCCCCCATCTGCTCTCCCAACACGGCGATGGGGCCTCCGCACATCATCCAGGGGGACGGCCTAGGGGTGATGGTGATGTAGGGTCTAGTGCGGCTCAGCCTTCCACAAGGCAGTCCCCTGTGCAGTCCTCCAGGTTTGGGAGAGCCACACGTCCTCCGCCATGGTTCAGGGATTATGTTGTTGGGTAATGATTTTGTTTTCTCTCGTTTTATTTGTGGAGGTCGTGGATTCTTGCCGTGTGTTATGCACTTCTGTTAAATGCTCAATTAGTATTTTCATTTTTTTTCTCTTCTAAGGAGAAAGACATAAATAATAATAAAAAAGGGCATGCGAACTGGTGTACAATTTTTTTGTTGAGGGTCGACATGAAATTTTTGTTTTGAATATATATATATATATATATTGTTTTGTATGTGTAAGAAATTAGGTCATTTCTTTGTGTAAGGGGGGACGAATGTAAAAGTAAATGTCCTTATATATTATGCATTGTGCCCGATACTCTGTAAGGTTACCTGTATTATTTGACATCACTTCCTTCCCAGGTGGGTGTCCTGGAAAAGGAAGTGTGTCTGGCTGTTGGCGGGAGCGCTGATTAAACGGAGGCTGCGTGTTGCAGGTCCAAGCGTTTGTCTGACTCCTTGTATGCTAACCAAGAAATACTCATAGTCCTAAAGTGATAACTGACAGCCCCAAGAATCGGCACGTTACACTACCATCTTACAGATAACACCTGCGTTGTCCCCTGCATGCCAGCCTGCCTGCTGCCCACCAGCTGACCTCCCGTAGCAGATCCTGACACAGTGGTCCCTTTATCGGTAGCTCATGTTGTAGTTTGTGTTGCATGTCGCGTGTGTCAGGGGAGGTTTGTGGTGTTCTCACGTGTTCATACGTGTGTCGGGAGGTTTGTGGTGTTCTCACGTGTTCATACGTGTGTCGGGAGGTTTGTGGTGTCCTCACGTGTTCATATTCATTAGCTTATTAGCATATTCATTGATTACAAATACACTAGTCTCAGCCTCTTTGTTCATTCATTAGCACTATGTCACATAAACAACTCTGTGCTGAACGTCTGTTAACTATACCCCTGTAAGCTCGACACAGGACTCTGACTTTTGGGAAGTAGTACTGTCTTTTTCCAATCGCTGTTAGCATTGTAACTCACTAATACAGTATGTATCCGTAATTTCCGGCTCGTGCACTGCTTTTTTTTTAACCATCTTAAAATTGAACATGTATTTTATGCAGTAACCGTAACCGTAGCCTACACAGCCTACACACAAGACCTGTAAACAGTCCTGTTTATTTTTTTAAGTTTAGTGTTTGATTTGGTCATTGATTTACGCGGTTGGTTGTCGTGCATTTCGATCATAATGCCTCGCTTTTCGTAGACGGGTACTGACACAGTTAGCCAGCGCTGTGTCCTAGACTTAATGTATGGAAAGGCTGGCTCTGCGAGACTACAAATGCACTGACAGGCTGGCTAGGTTTCATCACGGCAACCCTACTGTACAGTACGTACACAATGCAAGCCACCAAAAGGATGATAGTAGTACATGTTCCTGGTAGATTGCAGGTGGATTGTTTCCCAAGGCAGAGGAACAGCGTGTTGAGCAGCATGCTGTCCGCAGGTTAGCAGCCGTGACACAGCCACTCGGCAGCAGCTGTTCGCTCCGTGCTTATCTCTCCATTGGCAGCTGAGGCAGTCGTTCCAGATAGCAGGGAGATGAAATCATCCCCTCACCTGCTACAGTGTCGGTGCGTGACAGGCACGCGGTGCAACAGCCACTCCCAGCCATGTTGTCTTCCTCCAGATAAACCTGCCTCTTTCTGACTGCTCAGCCAACACAACACTTAACCCTGTCAGGGAGAGAATCACACGAACACATTGCTTCGGTCTAACACAACGCAACACCCCGACTTGACAGTTGACAATTAGCCCCAGATGGAGGCGTTAGCAAACAGAATTCCTCCTGTGTTTATCCTGAATAGACAAGTGTGACGTTAGAGTAATTAAGGTGCTCGGCAGAGATGGTGAAGCGTGTGCGTGCGTGCATGCGTGCGTGTGTGCGTGCAGCACAACAGCTGTACCTTGACACGAATACCCTTCGCAGCCCGTCGCTGATTGTGGCAAGTCCTTGGCTGTGACCTTGGTCCTCATGCTGTCGGCGCTGAGAGCCGACGATCAATTTCGTATGTGTTGTAGAGTAGAACAGAATATGGGTAGATGTGCTTTATGCAAAAATTTACATAAAATATTGTTTTTACAAATGTCAGTTGTAAGACCATGGTACCGAATTCAATATTGAGAATAGCACGTGAAATGTACAGCCATCAACCCAATACATACCAGTTAAGGTTATTGTTGGTAATGAAATGTAAGCCTGACCAAATCCTTCAGATTGCTTTTTTTCCTTAGCCTATGTTGAAATAAGTCAGGCATTGAGTACTGTAATGTCTGTGAAAAGTGCTAAACAAATTCAATGCACTTACTATTACAAATACTTACAAATACTATGCACTTACATGTCTAGCCTATACAGCAGTGAGTTATAAAGACATTCAACTTGTTTTTTTGTGCCTTATTCCCAATTCACTAGAAGATCCCCAGGACACTGATGACTGAATTTACTACAGAATGCCAAACTAGTATCTGCTTATTTGCAATGTGGTAGTTATTCCCAAGTAGCATCGTTTCATGTTAAATTCTTGTTGAAGTTTTGATCAAGTGAATATCACTTTGATGATGTTGTTTTTAAATTGCCTCATGTTTTCCTGTTCCCTATTACCTAAGTTTTTGTCGGATGAAACACAATTAAAAACTCTATTCCTAGTATCTTGACTTAATGTAGACATGTCATACATCTGGTCAGAGAGTAGAGCATGTCCAAAATGTTCAATTTGAGGTTTCATGTGCTGAAATATTTCTTATGAAACATGTTGTCTTAACCAACCAGTGTTCCAACAGAGTGATGTTTTATTCAGGCAGAAATGGACTAAGTGATTTCATGTGTTAATGCAATGGGCTTGGTCGTCCCCAGGGCAACAGCAACATCTCATTAGGGCTCCCAGTCATGTAAGTCGTGAAAACACTGAATGGGTCCATTAAATACATCATTAAAGATGTGACTCTCTTTCATTTGCTAATTCTGTAAAGAGCTTCTACATTGGTGAAAACTAATGGCAAAATGGGAATAGTTACTATGAATGAATGCAGGGACAATGTGGCTTACTTTGTCAAAATTATTTTGTAGTACACGTGTAAGTAATATGAATAATTTTCATAATTTTTTTGTAGAAATATAATGTTGCCAATTGATTTTGATGCATAGGTTGGATGTAATAGTAGGCCTATCCTATGATTTGGCAGTCTCTTAACTCGCCAGAGTCTCATATGTATTATGGATAAATGCCATTATTATTTATTCCAGCTCTATAGAAAATATCAATATTGTTAATTACTCTTAACCTATTCAGTCCTAATAGGCTACCTTTTGCTGTGAGGTTGGGCCTACTGTTCTTGGGTTGGATACTGTAACCGGTTGCGATTATTTTCTTCAACCGCACATGCAGCAAATAACCACTAGAGGGCACTGCGTCCAATGATTTTGTGCTGATGTCAGTGAGATTTACATGGTCTGTACACACAACCTTCCATACAAAGAGAAGCAACAAAGAATTGGGTTGCAGGTTGTGAGCAGATAGAAATATAGAAGCAAATGCATAGAAATGTTGTAAATATTTTACCGTTATATTAAGCGAAAACATATTCAGGCCATTATTTCTTTTTTTACAGATGTGAATAAAACAATTAAGCATTGTCTGGTACAACACTAGTGGGCATATATAAACGTGTCAAACATTAGATGTGTGTTATAGTAACTAATTTGATCGTTTAAAACATATTCAGCAAATATAAAACAATTATAACAGGTAGCACCACTATTATGTCATACGCAATCGGCTTGCTTCCTGCCTGCCTGCCTGCCTGCTGGTACCATATCTTTAGCCGTACCTCTCCATTTCGCCGTCTTCGCTATCTATTTCTCCCGCGGGATCATGGGAATTGTGCGAGTAGCGTGGCGTTCCACGCTGTGCCCGCGGGGCTCCGGGAGGAGGCGCGCGGTAATGACCCGCTCCTGAGCGCGCTCGCCATCATCGCCCTCTCAATTAATTCTCGCATTTCTCTGCGGAGGGAGCCGGTGGAGGGGGTGAGGGTGTGGGGAGTGGGGGGAGGCGCGCTCTCATTAGAGATCCTGGTAATGTGTCTGGCAGCAATCCCCATCGTGACACTTCTGCATGCCCTTCCACCGCTGCTATATGGGCCTCCACTGTTTATTTTAGACGCTCCAATAGCAGGGTTTAACAAACACCCACTATAGAGTGAGTGACTGTTTTGGTCATTCCATGGGATAGCTGGCATTGCGAACATGATGACACAAAATAATGTTTTGTCATGTTGATAAGCATTCTTACATTGTGTTATCATTATCTGTGTGTAATAAAGTGATGTTCTTTAATACTGCAAGTAACAGGAACTGCAATACAACCCCACCCCGTAAAGAAGCACATCCCATACTATGAATAATATTAACCATCTCAAAATAGAGCAGCATGACAATAAAGCACATCATCATTATCATCATGCATATTTGGATGTATAGGCAAGTAAATGCATAGGTTTATTTAAATACAATGTTTAATGTGTTTACAGTAGCAGTTTGAGAAGAGTTTACGTCCTGAAGGTCTCTCGCTATTGTAGTTTTTCATGTATAATTGTATATAATGTATTGCATTGATTCCGCATCGATTGTGATGGAGAATCATCTGCAGTTCTAGACTGTCAAAGCTAAGGCCACAATTCAGAACTGGTTGAAAAATACACATACATAGCAAATAAACTAGAGCTTATAGTGTAGGTGGAAGGCTTGCCATTTTTATTTAATATAAATAAAGAAATGATTACACATTTTTAAAATAATAATCAGATAATCATTTCTACATCAGAAAAACTGAATATAGGTTTATCAATAGTCAAATACAAGGGCTTGTTGTCCACCTTAACTCATCATAATGGAACTTAACAAGGCCCCACATGCAAATAAAAACTGCAAATTGTGTCCCTACTGTACATTTAAATAATTGCATGCTTTGCTACCACATCGATTTGTATATAGCATTACAGTGCACATGTAAAATTAACACCTTTGCACTATAGACCATAGGCACTGAGTTGTAGAAGGGTTCAAATGGAGTCACGCTCTGAATGTGACTTCTAGTTTAAACAGGGTGCAGTGAAGATGTTTGTGTTTGCCGAGGCTGCTTGCTCACAGATGAGCGTGGTGACTATGTTTGCCCATATTGGCACAAAAACAAGTGTACCCACTCCTAATCCATAAAGACGGAGGCTTATCGATTAGCAGTGAGGTTCTGTTGTTACTGTTTGACAAAATTGGATTACGAACAAACTGATAATCTCCGACATGTAAGTAATTTAGGTGACCAGGAAATCTAATATACGCTATGTGTGTATATACAATGTATTGTATACTGTATGTATATGCAGGGGTGCAGAATGGGGGGGACGGGGGGGATACATCCTCCCCCATTTCATAGGAAACTCAAACGTCCCCGTAGCTCAATTTTAGAAAAAAAAAAGATAAAAACGTTTGATGTAGCATAACCCGAGTAACATTTGTTTATTTGCCTACTTTGATGATCATCATAAGGCTGCCAGCATTAGCAAGTCCACTATAGTCCGCTATTCAATGTCCCACCATCCTTGGTTACTGTTGCTATAGGCATGCCCTGTAAAGTCAGTGTCATCTGACCAGTGACACTGGCTCCAATCTGGAGTTGGTCCCCGGGCGCTGCACAGCGGCTGCCCACTGCTCCCTTGAGAGATGGGTTAAATGCAGAGGATGAATTTCGCAACATGTATATGTATGTGACAATAAAATCACCATTACCTAAAGTAAGTTATTTGCACCTGGCTGGTAGGCTAATGGTGTTAATGATAAAAGTTATATATTCCAAAGGAAATAATAGCACATTTCAATAGTTCTGAAATATCAGAGACAATTCACAAGAATGACTATTCAAGTCAATTGCTTACGTTGTTTTATTTTAAGATAATGTTTAGTTATGATTTCTTATACTTTTCATTATCTTGGCTTGCATTAGACATTTTTTAGACATTTGTATCACATCGATCTGGATCTCATAATCGCGCAACAGGAAACTTTACTGTACCATACAGCAAAGTTAGTTTCCATCTTGGAACATCAGATACTATCCCTTGATGTCCTGTTCTTGGGTGTGTTATTGTTGGTTCTCCTCTTGCTTTGTTGGCTTCAGAAAAGCTAAACAATTTGACACCCCCTCTTAAGCTTTGAGGATGTTAAACCATGTGTAGCCTAAAATGTGCACCATTTCGGCATTTTCCCTAAAAGCTTGACAATTCCTCTGCGCATAACATAGGATTGTGCAATAACCATTCTAATCTATTATGGTGGCTCTCTATGTCAGGTAGAGAGCGGTTTACATCTTCTTTATTATAGGGAAATATATAATGTCTTGTTAAACAGTGATAATGTAAGCATGTTGACCAGTGTAGATACTGTAGATAGCTTAGTAGTCCATTTCATGACCATGTATAACGTGACACTACTTCAAGGACACTATGGCTCTATCCACTATACTGTGTGGTGGCATACGTTGTAGGGCGCACCTGCCTTTTGCGTGGGGGAGCAGGGTTCACGTGTAGGACAGATTTCTCTCACTTCATATTTGGTTTTTCCCATTATTATGTTTTTAGTATTAACTAAACGAATTACGCGAAATAAGTCAAGCATAGTTGTACAGGCTTAAAAGTTGAGACATTTTTCCTCACACTTTCATAATACTAAAGTGTTAAATACATAAGAGCATAATAGAGAGAAAATGAATAATTTGAGTAAGAAACTTGAGTTAGCATTGAGTGCTAGAGGTTGCTATATATACTGTATGTAGTTGCTTGCAAAAGTATTCATACCCCTTGAACTTTTCCACATTTTGTCACGTTACAACCACAAACGTAAATGTATTTTATTGGGATTTTATGTGATAGACCAACAGAAAGTTCCACATAATTGTGAAGTGGAAGGAAAATGGTGCATGGTTTTCACATTCTTTTACAAATAAAAAACTGAAGTGTGGCGTGCAAAATTATTGAAAATCTCTTGGAGCACTGTTAAATCCATCATCCGAAATGCCCTTTTATGGTAGGTTTTTTTCCTAAAAATTTTGTATATTTAAAAAATGGACAAAACAGACGATCGATGAGTGCAGACCTGCAACCTGTAAACACACTGTGGTGTTTTTCTATTTTTAGACTAGTCGACTAGTCTAAGTATAACATTTTGTTGAAATTAGTCGCTAGGAACATCCTTTTTAAAAAAAAGAAACGTCCTCTGACATTCAACTGTTTTTACTTTCAGTAAACTTAATGTGTGTAAATATTTGTATGAACACTTAAAGTGTCAACACCATAAGACATAAAC
>JAODTR010007866.1:0-30642 GCA_025399935.1 Amblyopsis rosae | reverse complement strand
CATGTGAAATGTAGGCTGTAAAGCCCTTTGAGACTGCAATGTGATTAAGGGCTATATAAATAAAATTGACTTGACTTCTCTACTGATGTGTTCTCAATGTGGCTTTAGTTTAACACTGACTTGGAAACAATGGAAGTGAATGGAAATTAACTGAGGGGTAAATGATGGGTAAATTCATGGAAAGCATCAGTTGGAGTAGGGGTGGGCAATTATTTAGTAATTGAGTAAAATTTAGTAATTTTATGTTGGATTTTTTTTTTTTTATGTTTGATGTACGGGGCGGGCCGGGTAGAATGTCTCAAAGGGCCGCATCCGGCCCCCGGGCCTGACTTTGCCCAGGTCTAAGTTGGAGGAATAAGCTAAACTGTTGGACCCCAAGCCATTTCTATGCGTTTTGTGCTCCAATCACATTTTTACTCACTATGGACTGATTTCTCACTCAACCTGCAAGCACCTCTATGTAAACAGCACAACCGTGGCTAATAGATTTTTGTGCACAAAAATAGCCATCATGGTAAGTTCGACGCTGGGAAATTTAAAAGTAATTTAAATAAAATAAATTCTGGATAGACTCAACAGTGTGGTTTTGGTGATGTTTTTAATGTGTTGGGGTCCAGAGAGTTAATAAACCTTGAGGATTTAACACGTTTGAGTGCTTTACATCACCAGTTTTATAAACACAAACATATAAAGTACTACGGTAGTTACCTGTAGTAACTGATCACTTCCTGGTCCTCTTTCTGGCCCTCTTTAGCGTCCTGGGCCAGCTCTCTGATACTCTTACTGCGGATCTCTTTACCGTTGTCCTTCCAGAAGAGCCACACCTCCTCCTCGTCCTCCTCTGACTCCACAGAGTTCTCCCCAATTGAAGCTCCCTCAATCTCGAACCTGGAGAGAACCAGTCTGCAGGCGAGAGGAGTTTACTTTGCTTCAAACAGCCAACTGGAGGCACAGCTGAGTCAGGCTAGAAGTTAGCAACAAAGAAACAGAACTGTGCTGACTGTAAAAAAGAATACAGTTCTCTCTCTCTCACACACACACAAACACATTTCCGTTTGATATTTTATCTAGCAAGTTAATTCACATTGTCCCATTTTAACTGACAACTAGAGAAACGTGTGCATTCACATACAAAACATTATACTTATATAAACTGCAGAAAGGTTCTATTTCCAATGCTTCAGTACTACTGTATCTTACACTCTATGCCTTTAAGAGCATATTTCGTATGTTTACAGTTTTGGCCAGGGGGGTCCGAGGCAGGAACAAATGGGCAGGCATGGGGCAATTCTGTTGCAATGCGAACACATGCACGCGTTTACAGAAACCATCTCTGCCTAGGCCTCCTTAGAATCTCTGCATTTCCTGGCCTTGACGGAAACTTGGATCACACCAACAAACACAGCCACTCCAGCTGCCCTCTCTACAGCCACACGCCCAGGCCATCAGGTCAGGGAGGTGGGACAGGACTTCTCATCTCTCCAAAGTGGACCTACTGCGCTCTCCCTCTGTCTCACCTGACTGCCTCCTCTTTTGAATTCCATGCTGTCTCAGTAACAGTTGTCATCTACCCTCCCCCAGGCCAACTTAGGAACATCCTGGATGAAATGGACGTCCTCTTAAGATAACTTCCTGTAGATGGAGCCCACTCACAATCTTCGGCGATGTCAACATCCCTCCAGAGAAGTTACACTCACCAGAATTTCTTCACTTCTTTTCCTCATTTGACCTCACACTCTCACCGTCTATTCCAACACACAGAGCAGGAAATCTTCTGGACCTGGCCTTCACCAGATCCCGCTCTACCACCAAACTTTCAGTCACTCCTCCCCCAGCGTCCGACCATAACTTCATCTCCTTCTCTCTCCCCCCAAACACTCTCTGCGCCCCCACTACTCCGACCCAGGTCGTCCTCCGCCGAAACTTAAAGACCCTCTCTACCCCCTCTCTTGGCTACCTTCAACCGAAGAGTACTCTTCTCTGCCATGTCAACATCTTCTCTTGACACCCTGTGTCCGCTCACTACAAAACCGGTGCGATCGTCTCCACCTATGCCCCAGCTCTCCGAACCTCTACGAGCTTGGAAAACAGAGCTTAGAGCAGCTGAGAGAAAATGGAAAAAGTCCCACCGGAATAAAGATCACTGCCTCCTCACCGAATTCACTTCCTGTTTCTGCAGCAAAAACTACCTTCCATCAAGCCAAAATACACTCAACTGCCGCTGACACCAGGAAACTATTGGCTGTATTTTCCTCCCTCCTCACTCCAGCCACCTCTCCACCGCCATCGTCCCCATCGGCTGATGACTTTGCTACCTCCTTCTCAAAGAAAGTGAATGACATCAGCAGCTCTTTCACCCCTCCGTTGATCACCTGTCCCACATTATCGGCCTGTACCCTAAATGCCTACTCCCTCCTCTCCGCAGAAAAAGTCCAGACACTCATAGTATCCAACCGAGCTACGACCTGTCCTCTTGACCCTATCTCCACATCTCTTCTCCAAGCCATCCCATAGGACATCCTGCCATTCCTCACCTCACTTAACTCCTTTCTGTCCTCAGGTTGGTCCCAGCTGCCTTTAACAACTAGAATCAAACCGCTGCTCAATAAACCAGCCCTTGACGCATCCGCTCTCCAGAACTACAGAGCAGTATCCCTTCTCTCCAACACACCTGATTCAAATGAATAGTTCGTTATCAGGCCTCTAACGACCCATTCAATTGATTCAGGTGTTCTGGAGCAGTCAGACATCTTAAACATGCAGGACAGTGGCCCTCCAGGACCAGGGTTCCCCACCCGTCATAAGTCATCTTACATGAAGACGTAACACACACACAAACGTCACTGGTTCTGGAAACTAATGTTACCTAGGCGACAACTTCATTTGTGGAAATGACATACTGTAGCCTTTGACCAGAATACTGAATTGATGGAATGCATGGATGAAGGACAAGGGAGGAAGAGGAGAAAGGTACAGGAAGAGACTCACTTGGTCTCTATGAGGATGTCTCCATTAGCTGGGTCCAGAACTGCGTTGCAGATCAGCTCCTGGGTCACAGGGATGGACTTGCTCATGGACACACACAGGTCTGACAGGTAGTCCAGGAACCTGCAAAACAAACACGCATGTACGCACACCCACACAGACACCCACACACACACGCGCACTTAAATGTGGTGCTGAATAAAATTTCCCTTTTAAGATTAACTCACCCTCCAGCCTCCAATTTACGTGCCCCCACAGTAACGGATCTGTTTGCGAGAAACAATGGATCTCTTACATGCACGCTTAGTGCCAAAAAGCTTTTCCCACTTTCACTTAACTTCATCACCGGGCTTCCATTAGACACACTAGAACAACATGGCTACTGTAGCTGCAGGAGGAAAATAGCTGAAACTAAAGCGGAAAGTCTGTTAAGGTGCCGCAGAACTCCTGGACTGCGATTCCTCCCAGATGCAAACAAAGGACATGTTAATATGCCCATAAACATTCCACAATTATGAGCAGTTTTAGTTTTTTATTATACAGCTGGCTCATGTCCCATTTACAACAAATACGATCGCCACAGAACAGACTAACAAGACTACTCTATTTATTTGTATTATATTGTAAAAACACTAACTGCCAGTTAGTGTGTAATTGACTGGTTTTTTGTTTTTACTACAAGGGGGGTAGTGTTTTGGAGATAATGGGCCCTTGTAAACAAATACACACCGAATGAGTGTGTGCATACGAATATGTATGCCGTTGTTGCACTGATTTGCATACAAACAGAATTAAATATTGTAATGTAACACAGCACACGTTAACACCCACCAGGAGCAAAAACACAAACGCTGTATACATTTCAGCCCACAGCACCTCTGACACAAACACACCTGGGTTCTCGGTTCTTGCGCACCAGGCTGACAAACGTGTCTATCTCTGCGGCGGTGATGTGTTTCTCCAGCAGCTTGCGGTTATTATGCAGCAGTGCTGTGATGGTGTCCTCTGCCAAGACATCATACCCGATCTGTTTCTGCATGAAGCGGAACTGCTTGGCTATGTACTCCTGCAGGAGACAAAACGGTGATCTGGTTCACACCAGAACAGCTCCTCGTGCATCTTTAGATTGCAGGTTATGACATACAAGTAGATTTGGCTTACAAATGTTAAACACTCACTATTTCCTACTGCACAAGACATTAATATTACATAAAAACTATTCTGGGGAAGTTTGTGTTTTATTTAATTAAATAAATACTGTGTTTTGGTACATGATTGCTCAATGTTTTATTGCCCTCTTGATGATTTCTACGAAACATCACAGTATAACCTTGTTACAAAGCAGTTTCATTGCTGATATTGGCTGAGAAAAGTAGCATTGAGTAAACGCAGAGCATGCCAACAAAGGCCAAACTGCCTCCTCCAATCGGACTGTAATACGTTAAGACAAAAACATATTACTTTTAGAAAGGAATCTCTGGGAACAGGCGTCCCACAGCATGCAGAATAGGACATTCGATTACACTTCTCAAGAGCCACACATACATACTCTTCACATTCCATGCCATGATAACCATATCACAGCTGCTTTGATCTCTCAATGTAAAAGGCACCTGATGGAGGAGTTACAGGGACTACAGTACATTAATGGATCAGTAGGTGCTTACAAGGAGCGTGTTAAAGGCAAAGTTGTGCTTCTGTGTCGAAGCTGCGCTCTAACCTATGGATAGAGGGTAACCTAAACTGTAGCCTACGCCGTAGTCTGACGCGCACCTCTCCAAAAATGTAACCATTCATCCATTAATGCAGCCCCTAACAGTCTTGTGGATGCAAGCCCATTGGCCAGAATGCTTGGGAATAAGGGATCTTTATAACAAAGTCCTGTACATGCACAGACAGTCTGCCTTTGACAATCTTGGTATTGTTATTAGATTTGCTGGAAAGAAACATTTTATATGCCTTGCTTGAGCAATATTAACCTAGACTACAACTTTGTACATGACAAGATGGGGATTCCCCTATGGTATTTCCGTTTTCGGGCAGCGAAAAGCGGTATTTTATAAATACAATTTTCTATCGGCACAGATTGTTTCCTGTGATCAAAGTTGGTATAACTAAGAGATTCACTAGAAATAAATATTTGTATAGATTTATTTCAAAATGTTTACACTCTAGAGTAGAGAGTAATGTCCCCGAGGGGCAATATGGTTTACATCAGCAGTCCACAGTCAATACAATACAGTAAGTAAATAAATACATGCACATACAACATAGACACATAGGCCTCCACATCAGCTTACATCACTATACATCTATAGAATAATAAAATAAAAGTTTTCAGAAGAAGGAAAAGGAAAAGTAATTTAAGGATCTGTGAGTACATTACTCACAGGTCTAATACTTTTATTTAAAAAGCCAACAGCCGTTGGGATAAAAGACCTCAGGTATCTGTTAGTAGAACCCTTTGGTTGATGGAATCTCTTCCTTGAGGGCAGATGTGAACTACTGCTGCTGGTCGCCCGGAGGTATTTTTATTTTAGTTTTTTCTATATTATGTGTTCGGGAGCCCTAAACAAGACATTTTACTTCTGTATAGATGTGTGGCCAACAGACCAGCGCAGAAGTATAATATGCTCATGAATGCGTAAGCTACGCCGTAAGCCTGACGCAGGAATCGTGTTCAATGATTCATAAAAAGGTACAGTAAGCCAACTTGCCTTCCACCTGGAAGCTGAACACCCAGACCGCTAGCCTATGTAACGGACAGGGCTTGAGTGACACACAGCGCAGTACCTGGTTCTTGCGGTAGTCCTGCTGAGAGTGGCGTAACACCCGGTAACACAGTCGGCAGATGTGTCTGAAGGGGGCGTGCCGCTGGTCGGCCAGCTCCTCCAGACGCAACATGGGCCCGTCACCACTGTCTGTGAACGGGGCCTGCAGCAGCTTGAAGATCTGGACACCACCAATTATACATGTGAGCCATCTTTCTGATAGGGTTTATAATATGATATTACACCGACCAAAGAACTGCAGGTGTTGTTTTGTAATATTTCAAAGTAGAAAAGAAATATTCACTTTCAACAATTGTAGTTGTCTCAATCAAACACAAACAGTTGTGTCACAAACGTGGTGCTGGTAACATAGTGGAGGGGGCTACCTTTAATGGAGGCACCGTACCTGCTTCAGAATGTTCTGCTCTCTCATGAGTTTCTGTCTCTCCCTGTTGGGCTTGTTAACCATGATCTCTAGAACGTCCTGCCCGTTGTTAGGAATGTCCACCACGAAAAACACCAGGTCATCCAGGAGTTTGGTCACAGCCCTGGACACACACACACACAAGATAAACAACAGTTACATCAGCAACTAAACATGTCTGTCTGGCTTCAATAGCAAAGGTTCACCATCTGCTACTGTTTAATGTACCTCCTCTCATTCTGTGTGATTGTGCCCTTCTCCAGTTTGCCAGCAATGGAGGCCAGCACTTTACTGGCATCATTGGCAAAGTCCAGATCTCTCACTTCAGCTGGGGAAACGGGCACAATAGCAAACGCCTCCTTGTCCTCTTTGAGTGTAGAGGTGCCAATCTTGAAAGCCAAAAAAAGCAATCACAATGAAATGACAATGTATTTACAGACAAACAAGGACTGCCAGAGCAGTAATTGCGTGACATATACATGGATACTGTTAAAGTGGCCTGCACGGCCCAGATATGAGGAAGAGCTCCAACAGCGGCAAGGTCTGAGTGGGTCATAGGCACTCACACGTAGCATGACAGGCTTCTCTTCCTCCTTGTCGATGGGCTGGTTGGTGCTGTGGACCCATGTGTTGGTGCACAGGTGTCTAAGCCGTACATAGGAGTTCCTGGAAGAACAGCATACAGCATGCGTTAAAAGGTACAGTGCACTCCACAATTGCAACATAATGCCAGCAGAAATTGCCTATGAGAAGTAAACCAAAACAACAGTGTTTGAATATAAAACTAGCTTGAAAGTGACACAGCAATATGGAATACATCCTTGTATTCCAGCATAGTTTGTATGTATGATATGAACTGGAATCTTTGTTGTTGATCTTTTAAAGGTGGGGTCAGTCATTCTTGGGAATGCTAGCTAACTAACAAGCTCAAATCAAAACAACATCTCTCCACGGTGCAACCATACACATCAAAATGCATGGTGAAACAAAGTGTAGTCCAACAGCTTTGTTGATGTGAGTGGTGTTCGCACCTTTGCTTATTTTCCTATTTACCGAGCCAGGGCTGTATCAGATTATTTTTTTCAGCATGCACAAGAGAATGATAAACTACTGTAGCCAAATGTGAGGTGATATTTGGTGAATTTGACAAAAAGTGTATCAGCTTACAATTAGCTTGCAATAGTCGACTAAATCTTTAATCTTAAAATATACAATTTGTGAAGGTTGCATATCAACACACAGCTACAAGACAGTAAACTGCAACAACCAGTACAGATTTAGGTTATACTGTACTAAATAATAAATAAATAATAAATTATATTTGGCATGATTTCATTATGTAGACTTGTAGAGTCAACAAATACAAGAACATACATAGCAGTTGATTATTATGTCATTATTAAATGCAAATACATTTTATCTATTCCATTACTATCATGAATATGAATATGGACATATACACAGCGGATAGTGCAGGAAAACACTGCATATAATATGTTGAAGCTATAACGGAGGAGGATATGACACATAATTGCAACATCATACCAGAATCTGTCACAATCTGTTATGTGTAAGGCTTTGGCAATGAGTTGATGCAGCTAGTGAGAAGTGTGTGAATTAAATGTCTATTTTGGCCAGATCATAGTTTTCCTACCGAGGCACCAGAGAGTCTCCCCCTCTCAGGGTGGTGGGGTCAAGCTCAAATATGGACGAGATGTCGTTTCCGTCGGGAACAGAGACCAGCGTGTACATGACCTTATCTTGCACATTTCTCAGACGCACACGCAAGACCTCCTGCTCTGACTCCAGCTGAGGAAAGAAAAGATGACCAACCACACTAAAGTACATGCATGATGCTTATGCAAGGATCAGTAATTTCATAGTAATTTCAGTAATTTTATTCAGCCTTTCATATTACTAAACCATATCAGGTAAAAGGTGAAGAGTGCGTCTGTGAGTTTCTCAACTTACTTACTTACCGCAATGACCTTGAAGGGTTAGCAATCAACAGGGGCTGACCAAACGCAATAAACATAATGCATAGCTCATAAAGACCCTTTTGCTCAACAGCATTTGTCCAATGTCTTATTTGATAATGAAATTAGGGATTACAGTCATTATGGTCTTGATTTAATAAACCATAGATGAGAAATACTTGAGACCTGTATAGTATCCCTGCTGTAAGATCAAATTCCATCACAACAATGTAACTAAACGCAAGATATTAGATGGGTGGCAGGTTATCAGTGCAAAATAAAATAAAACATTAAAGAATTGTATATTGTAACAATCAATTTTTTATATTTATTTTTTCTTAAACAGATAACTATATAAAATGTGCTGCTGCAAAACACAATTGAACATTGTAAGTTGAATGCTGCCCTCTGCTGGACACAAAGGTAGACAGAATTCACAGCTTCCCATTCTGCCATCTACTGTTGATGTTAGAAAATGTTATTTTTCAAGCATGCTATTAGATGGAAACCAATTTTGGTTATGCCAGTAAGGAATTCATAACATATAAACACATTACACCTGTGCATATAACTTTGGTATCAAGCCCCAACTAATCCTAATAACTAATCCTTAGACATAATCATTGTGGTTAATCGCAGAAGTACATTGCTTTCCTACTTTTCTTTCTCCAAAAAAATGCATGTTGGCCACACCTCTCTAAACAGGCAAAATATTAAATTCATCCATATAAAATGAGCTACCAAAACATTAATTCAATTGTTCTTGTTAATCTGTCCATTACGTGGACCATGACTCAGTCAAGTGTCAAATTTATTATATAGCTCACTTACAGAGCAACGAGACTCCAGGCATTCCTCTTCATAGTCTGGGTTCAGCTATAAATACACAGCAAAGTATTGTGTTACTTCCTGGGTTACATCAGTGTGTAATGAAGCCATTCATTGCAATGCTTACAGTGAAAGGTTGTTGTTGTGAGGGCACTGACCTCAGCAGCCAGGTAGTGTCCAGTAGCCAAGTGTTTGAACCTGAACAAGCTGTTCCAGTAGCCGGCCCCCCCTCGACATGGATCATGCTGAACCACCTGATATCAGGGCAGAAGTACAACATCAATACCACATGATCCATCCATCCATCCATCCATCTTCATCCGCTTATCCACGGTCTTGTCCCAGGGGCAGCATCTCCAGCAGGGGACCCCAAACTTCCCTTTCTCAAGCCACATTAGCAAGCTCTGACTGGGGGATCCCGAGGTGTTCCCAGGCCAATGTGGAGATATAATCTCTCCAACTAGTCCTGGGTCTATCCCGAGGCCTCTTCCCAGCTGGATGTGCCTGGAACACCTCCCAAGGTGTTTGGAAGATCAAGAGCTTTGCCTTCTGGCTCAGCTCTCTTTTCGTCACAATGGTGTGATAAAGCGATTGCAATACCGCTCCCGCTGCTCCGATTCTCTGGCCAATCTCCCGCTCCATAGTCCCCTCACTCGCGAACAAGACCCTGAGGTACTTGAACTGCTTCACTTGGTCACTTGGGATAAGGACTTATTCCTTACCCGGAGTAGGTACTCCATCGGTTTCCTGCTGAGAGCCATGGACTCAGATTTAGTGGTGCTAATCCTCATCCCAGCCGCTTCACACTCTGCAAACCGATCCAGTGAGTGCTGGAGGTCACGGACCGATGATGCCATCAGGACCACATCATCTGCAAAATGCAGCAATGAGATCCCCAGACCACTGAACCACAACCCCTCCCCACCACGACTACGCCTAGATATCCTGTCCATGAATATCACAAACAGGATTGGTGATAAAGCGCAGCCCTGGCGGAGACCAACCCCCACCTGAAACGAGTCAGATTTTCTGGCGAGAATCTGTACACAGCTGTCGCTTTGGGCATACACCCTTAAAAGGGACCTTCTCACCACATACTCCCGCATTGCATCCCTGTGGAGGTGGGGGATATTGAACCTGTGTGGGCAATGTTGCAGCGGAGAGCTGTGGTGCCTCAAGGGGCGGTATCCCTCGAACACCGTGGTGGACACCAGTGGTCACCAGTGGTCAGGGAAGCCGTTCGACTGAAGAAGGAGCCTTTCGGGATATGTTGTCCCGGAAGACTCTGGAGGTGGATGCCAGGTACCGACGGGCCCGAAGGGCTGCAGCATCTGCCGTAGCAGAAGCAAAGCAGCAGGTGTTGGAGAGGTTCGGAGAAGCCATGGAAAAATACTTTCGGTCGGCACTAAAGTGTTTCTGGAAAATCATCCCCCACCTCAGGAGGGCGAAGCGGGGAAGCATCCAAGCAAGGATGGGATGCTGTTGACCTCAACTGAGGAGGTAATTGGCCGGTGGAAGGAACACTTTGAGGAACTCCTGAATCTGACTGACACGCTCTCTATGGTAGAGACAGAGCTGGAGGCTGATGGGGGATCATTGTAAATATTCCTGGGAAAGGTCACTGAGGTGGTCAAACAACTCCACAGTGACAAAGCCCCAGGGATTGATGAGATCCATCCAGAAATGCTAAAAGCTTTGGATGTGGAGGGGATGTCTTCGATGACACGCCTATTCAACATCACGTGAAAGTCGGGGACAGTGCCAAAAGAGTGGCAGACTGGGGTGGTGGTTCCCCTTTTCAAAAAGGGGGACCAGAGTGTGATACCCCTGCCAATTACAGGGGTATCACACTACTCGGGCTCCCTGGTAAAGTCTACTCCAAGGTGCTGGAGAGGAGAGTTTGACCGATTGTTGAACCTCAGATTGAAGAAGAACAATACCACATGATATATTACACAATACATACATCTTAAGCGGATACTGTAGGCTAATATGAATAAACCAATGTTAAACAAGACCCAGACACAGATTTACTTTCTCTCATACAAAAAAGGAAATGGTTGAATGGTTAAAAGCTTGGTTTCAGCAAAGGTGAAACTTCCGTTTTGAGACAGGCTTTTGCATAATCTGCCCAACTCCACTAAACACAGCACATATAGTCCGTGCTGAATTGAGCACACACCTCGTACTGCTGAAAATTATCTGCCTTACCTCCACCTCCCATAATGCTTTGCTGCTGGTTGCTGAGGTAGCCGACTGCCGTCCAGTGGTGCGAAGGAAGACGTACTGTTTTTTCCTGTGGTCATCGCAGGTGAGGAATTTCTCTTGCTCTGCATGAAACAATCGTACCACGTCACCCTGGGAAAAGATTGAAAATGTATCACTGTCGAAAAATGTTTAAAAAAAAGACTGCAAAAATATCACCAGTTCACATAAAAACACAAGAACAAACCCCTTTCAGGACGATTTCCTGATTGTCGCTCCATTTCATAAATAAAACAATCTTCCAGCTGGTATTACAGTTGACTGAGTTCACCTGAAACACAAATGAAAAATGCAGTTTCCCTAGGTAATGTCGGAGAGCATTTCATTTCTACAGACCAAATGTGGTTGATGCATTGTACTCTAAATGTAATGTACTTTGGATTAAATGGCATATAGTGTATTAGCAACTCTCATTTAAAAATACAGACTAATATTCCTAGTATCTTCTATATCGATTGCAAATATGATTGTGAATATAACGACAAACCTCGTTGCATCCTGGATTATCCACTAGCTGCTGAGTGCTGGCATGGAGAGGCTGACCAGCATTTACCGGATTCAGGACTACTTTGTCCCCTATTACCACCTAACAACACACACACACAAAAAATTTACAAACAATAATACAATTACTGAAGAACAATGATTATTCTATATCAGGGTAGTCAAACTATACACATAAAAACAGACATGGTGGTTAGGGACATTTCGATTGGGGTCAACAAAATACTACTCAGAAGACTGGTACTGTGCTGGTAAAGTATATATGTATATAAGGTCTACTGGTATTAGCCCTGTGCAATACTGTACATAGCTCTACCGGCTTGAGTGCTTAGCTGTAGTGCAGACCTTTCTCTTCCTGGGTTTTTGCCTACAGTACACCTTCTGGCAGATGAGGACAGTCACTGCCAGCAAGGGCTTCAAGGTCAGGTAAATCCTAGTAGTTTGTTTTCTCTGCCAGTCTAGCGAAATATATGACTCTGATTGTGTTCACAGGATCACAGGATAGTAAATGTCAACTGATTCCATCATATAGAAAGGCCTCTGGACATCTGGTCTGAAGTTCAAATACCAGCACATTTAATATTTAGATTTTACTAACAAATTAGACATTACACAATTACTAACAGTTAAGCACCTGTTCTTCTCTGAATGTTCTAACATGTATTGTGGTTATGATACGAATTGTTGCATAGGAATGTCTCAGATATACAGTATGTAGGCGATTTAAACTGTAAATGAAAGTACAAAATGAGCCTAAGCAGATGGCGTCATTATCAGGCCTTTGTCAAACCACTGTGTATCCTAATTGATAGACATATGACCTTATGACACCATTCCTGTTCAGTGTCTCAACTCACACTGTCCCCAATGGAGCGCAGCTTGTAGAATGGTTGGATGTAGAACCAGGAGCCCTCATTGCCAGCAATGTCCAGCATAACCCTCATGGCATTCTTCTCCAGTAAGGCTGGCAGACGTTTGTTCACCGTCAGGTACTTGTTACTTTTCAGGTGGAGAAGCTGAGCTCAAACGATGGGATGGGTTACGGTTCATATATATGCAGACTATATCATAACAGTGCAGAGTGAAACCAGTGGGGTACAGATGATTTGTCTGTGTTTTACTTCAATGAGTTGCTGCGGTTACACCTAAGTTCCCCATTATCTTATTTAATTATGTGTTAATTACAAAAAAAAACAAGCATACTCTATTTCCTGGCCATGGACTTTGTAGTTTTATTTGAGTGTTTTCCTTTCAATTGTATGTGTTATATCGAATGACACCCTTAAATAAGCATCACTGCTTCCTCTCTATGGACAGAGTTGACCTACAACAATAAATGACAGAGACAGGTCAAACTATGTATTACCTCACTGCTGGGTTGACTTGTGTCTTTCTCCTAGCTTGACATGTTTGACAACACGCATTACCAGTTTGTAGTAAATTACTTTAGATAAGATAAAAGTCATAACTCTGAGCTGCAGTCCCCCTCTGTTTGGAACGGTCTAAACATCTTCCCTTGAGACAACTGGCTGCATTTTCTACATTCTACACGCTATGTTGCTGACCTACTTTTGCAATGCTGTTCCTCACTTTGCCAGGCCATTAATCAAATTAATCAAATTGACATACCTGGTAAAATATATATAAAAAAAGAATGTATGGACTGAAGAAATTACTTAAAACATTTGTCTCTCACACACAAACACACCTGAATTACATTCCCATACTGAATTATTGTGCCAAGTAGTTTTTTGTTTTCAGAGTCATTCTGCTTCTTCTCCAAGTCAGCTGCATGCTAGGAGGCAGATATAACACATATTATGCATTTACAAAGTCATGGGAAGTTATACCTCCTAGACAACGTCATCATTCCTACTTCTACAGAGAAGCTTCCACCTAGACTCAAATCTCTGTGGAGAGATTGCCATCTTCCATTTTATGACCGTGTGGTCCAGTCAAAGATGGCTTTAAATGGTGTGGTATTGCAACTGAAACAGCTAAAGGAAAGAGTAAAGCTAGTAGAAAGATGAAAATAGGAGTGAATCCTTAAGAAATGTCTATAAAAGGACATAATGTGCACCAAAATCTCTAATCTCTCCGAGATCTGCTGTCCGTTAATTACAGGAGCAGCTTTTTATGTTGTTTTGATCGTCAATCTAATTCACGACTATCTAGAAAAATGTATTGTTTTGCTTTGTTGTCAGGCAGTGGTAATGCAAGCAATGTACTGTGGGTGGAGAAAGATCTGTTTATCCACTCACATGGAGTTTGTTGAGGAGCACAGTATCAGTGTTGCCTCCTGGCTTCGCTGCCTTCCAGAACTGTTTCTGGGCCGAGTAACGGTTCATAGGACACAGCCTGAACAAACAGTCTGGAGAGAAGAGGAATACAAGTGAATCAGCCAGATAGAATACATGTCATATGCTCTAGTCCTCTAATTTCAACTATAAAACGTTTTTGAACGATTTTGAGATACTTTGGGGAATTGCTTAATGGGGGTATAATGTTAAAAATGTTATGCTTGTTGGTAGAAGTAAAGGGAAAATCTATAAATAGTTTGCCAAAAATGATACAAGACAGGAGACAGAGTTGGCTTTTTAAACATGTATTTAACCTTTATTTAACCAATTGAAGTCTTGTTGAGATTAAAGTCTCTTTTGCAAGCAAGATCTGGCCAAGAACCATGCATAAAACAACACACAGCAAGGTTTCAAACGTAAAAGAACAGTACGCAGTTATACATTCAAGACTCTTAGTCCGCTAAATAGACAAAAATAAAAGAACACCACACGGCTTTAGCTGGGCATACGCTGTACCATTTCAGAAACAGTTGTTGTCAAGCCATGACCTCACTGTTCACAGTGTAATGACAATTGTCAATAAAGATTTGTTAGAAAGCTCCTCCGAGGCAGGTAGGTGTGTTTACCAAAGAAGTAGAAGTTCACAATGCTAACAAAGCAGAAATGTGCTGCCTTGCTCATCAGTCCCGGCCTGTGTGTTGAAACGTCTTCAAAGTTTAAAGCATTGCAAGCAACACCCAACAAAGCTGAAACTCGGTCCAACTCTAAAATGAGTTGTGCAGCTCAGAAATCGGGCCAGGAACAGGCTCAAATAGATGCTCAGCTTTAGGGACATGCTTTTTTCTAATGTACTGTAGGGCACACAGACTTCCCGTGCAAATCAATATATGGGAATGAGTGAATGAACATGAGTGTGTGTGTGTTGCCGTTACACCAGTTCTTCTACTCTTGCACTCCTGCCTGCTAATTCTCCAAGCAGCATTATGTTTATCGCTGTAATCCAATATACCATGCAGTGTACAGTACTACATCATGTACTATGACACCTGTAGACTGTAAAGTAACAGCAAATGCAAAGGGATTACTGATACTATCACGACCAGATTTGTATGTCTCATTTTCATAGGCACAACAGACTGGCTACAGAGAACGTTCCTCTGATTTGCATGTTGGACAAAGTCAAGCAGGATTAGTTCCTCTTCTGTCCATCTGTAAACCCACACGCTGTCCACATAAACTGGAGCCACTGAAGCCAGCCGCAGAATGTGCGCAAGCAAAACACTACGGGCGCTTTTATATTAGTTGGGCGAAGGTCTGGAGGAAGGACAACTGAGGGTTAAACATTCCTGCAGTTAAGCGGAGGAGAAGACCTAGGCTAATATTAGATGTGTTCACCGCCTCTCCTCTGACTTGACCTCCTCGTCAGATCAGAGGTCTCAAACCCAAAAGAATGGAGAGGAAAAAAAAGAAAGAAAGCAAGCACGCTCCGTCCATCCTCCCCCAGCCATGCTAACTGCTATAGCCGCAGTAACATGACCAAATAAGGCCGGCAGAGAAGGGGAGATGGATGACAGCGAGGCAGAGAGACAGAGAAGAGGGTGGGGACTTCCTATCTCACCCCCACCCCCCTATTTTGTTGTTTCTGCCCATTGATTTTCTTCAGCTTTTTTTAGTTAGCCACCAAGCAGGCAATGTGTGCGACTTAAACATAATCAAGTACTGTACACTGGTAAATAAAGCATTGCAGTGGCATCTAGGAAATTAGGGATACATCCAAATGAAATTGACAGTACTGTATAATTTTCCAAAAGTCTGTCGAGCTTACACGTGTATATGTATGAGACGTTTAGCAGAGTTGCTTATGCGTCTATGGATGTAGTGCTAATGGACGGAAGAGGCTGAGACTACTGGGTTATAAACGTGGGGGAGTAAAAGTAGATAAATGGGAAGTGAAACTCAAACAGACAGGAGCATACACAGTGAAAGAAAACTGGAAGAGTAGAGAAACAGATAAGGTTGGTAAACCAGCAAGAGAAGTGAGGTGTCAGACCTAGCCTCTATAAACCACTGTGTCTTTATAGTGGACTTAGATAGCATCCAGTATATCTAAATAAACATGGTGGCTTCACAGTGCGGCCTTTAGCCAGGTTATAGCTAGTGAGTTGGGCCCACATATAAACCTACTGTAGTCTGTTAGTCAATGTGTTGGAGATTGGCAGGCTGGGCTAGCCAGCCTTTTGTTATTGTCAGCTGCAGGAGACAACTATTGTTTGAATTCATGTACCGGTAGGCGCCAAGACTCGCCGTGAAAAGAAAAGTGTTAAGACAAGTGTAGAGCAGCGGCTGTCAATCGCTTTGACCTGTGACCAAAAAGGAAGGAAGTAGTTCGTTGAACTGCTTTTTTAAAGTAATGCCACATCCCCAGACAGCCTGGTTTGTCAGCACTGATAAAACGCATTTAAAAAGAGTTTGCTGTACCGGATAGGTAACCGCACGTGACTGTCACACTAGCACTAGCTGGCAGATTAAGATATACAAGTAAATAGTTTATGCATGGCTGAACAGGACCATGACCCACAGGCACTGTACTACACTGTACAGATCATCAATCACAGATGGAAGTGCGCTGCTTTACATGTACCTGTACCTGTTGTACAATCTGTACTCCCTCCCGCCAAATTCATAGTATAATCTATTATTCCCTTTCATTTATTCTATAAAGATGTATGATCATCATTACATTTGAAAGTGGTGTGTTGCCCAAAGCGTAAAGTAATTTATCATAACTATCAGCCTCATTGCAGTCACATGCTCTATAAAGATTACTGTTGTAGGCACCATTACAAAACAGACTTAATCAAGTCTGTAGACTTACGGCCTTATACAGTATGAGATTCTCTACAGCCCAATAAACTTTGTTGCTATGCGACAAAGCTGTTCTCCAAATTATTAAAACAAAAACAGTAATAAATAAGTATATAAATGATAAAAAGACAGAAAAAGTCAGAAAACACAGATTTAGAATGGATTATTGATATTAAATCTTACATTTGTTTTTATATTGTGTGTGAGGAAAACAACTCTTTGGCTATTTAGTGAAAGGAGGGAAGTGGATACATTTCAATTGATTACAGGCCATGGGAAGGTGTTCAAGAGAATGTAAAACTACATCTCCTAAAGATAGTGTTACCCTTTTGGTATGGCTGTTTGTGTAGTGTGTTTTCGATTTTAAATTTGTTTTATTTAAATTATCATTATTATATTTTTGTACATTGGCCAGGCCACTGCTGGAAAGATATTTGAAACCTTGGTGAGTCTTTCCTGGTGAAATAAAAATAAATGGCTGTTTGTATGCCTGAACTCTTTCATGTTTTACATGAAGCACTCACAGCAGGATTTATATTGTGGTTCATTTTGTATTCCCCATCTGAAAGATAGCAGCCAGTCATGAAAGACGCTGATACAATGCTGTCATTAGAAACTATTTATACATAAGTAGCATCAGGAGGTTCAAAGTTAAACATCCTTGCAGTATTGCTTTCAGACAGCATATAAACAGTTGTCCAAACTACAGTCACTGCAGCAACAGAACAAACAGCATCTAATATAATGCAACGCAACACATTAGGTCATTCACAATGCTACAAGGGGCTGCTCACAGATAATTACAACTGGACATTAACTCCTCTGTACTCTACGTCTGCCATCCATGAAAGCCTCCTCAGATCTTCACATCAAACAGTCCTCATCAATGAACAGGAGAATAGACCAACACGTGCAGGGATGTAGCCTGGCACAGCTCTCTGACAGAGCTGATGGCTACAGCACAGCACAGAGTTGCCAGGCCAGGAACAATGATAAAGCACATTTCACATTGACCACTGAACCATTGAAGTAGCCCGTATCAACCCCATGAGGTATGTACACTACTGTATATTGCAAAAAGTATGAGGACACCCCTCCGAATCATTGAATTCAGGTGTTCCAATCACTCCCATGGCCACGTGTGTAAAATCAAGCACCTATAGGCATGCAGACTGCTTCTACAAACATTTGTGAAAGAATGGGTCGCTCTCAGGAGGAGCTAACTGAATTCAAGTGTGGTACTGTGATAGGTAGGTTGCCACCTGTGCAATATGTCCATTTGTGAAATGTCCAAAATATTCCACGGTCAACTGTTAGTGGTATTATAACAAAGCGGGGACAAAAGAAACTTAGCCACAAAGTGGTAGGCCACTCAGCGCATGCTGAGGCGCACAGTGCGCAGAAGTCGGCAACTTTCTGCAGTCAGTAGCTACAGACCTCCAAAAGTTTTGTGGCCTTCAGTTTAGCTCAAGAACAGTGCGTATAGAGAGCTTCATGGAATGGGTATCCATGGCCAAGCAGCTGTATCCAAGCCTTACATTCCCAAGTGCAATGTAAAGCGTCGGATACAGTGGCGTAAAGCACACCGCCACTGGACACTAAAACAGTGGAGGCGTGTTCTCTGGAGTGACGAATCATGCTTCTCTGTCTGGCAATCCGATGGACAAGTCTGGGTTTGGCGGTTGCCAGGAGAACGGTATTTGCCTGACTGCATTGTGCCAAGTGTAAAGTTTGGTAGAGAGGGGATTATGGTTTGGGGTTGTTTTTCCAGGGGTTGGTCTTGGCCCCTTTGTTCCATTGAAAATGCTTTAGCATACCAAAACATTTTGGACAATTTCATGCCCCCAACTTGTGGAAACAGTCTGGGGATGGCCCCTTCCTGTTCCAACATGATTGCGCACCATGCACAAAGCAAGGTCCATAAAGACATGGATGAGTGAGTTTGGTGTATAGGAACTTGACTGGCCTGCACAGAGTCCTGACCTCAACCCGATAGAACACCTTTGGAATGAACATATTCCTAAACATTGTGGACAGCCTTTCCAGAAGAGTTGAAGCTGTTATAGCTGCAAAGGGTGGGCCCACTCCATATTAATCCCTACAGATTAAGAATGGGATGTCATTAGCCTTCATGTGCATGCAGGCATCCCTAAACTTTTGGCAATATATGGTATCATGTTTACAGAGGTCTAGCTTTGTTCTCAAGGTTGTTTGGCAATAGTCCAGGCCAGCGTTTCACAACCCTGGTCTTGGGGACCCACTGCCCTGCATGTTGTAGATGTCTCCCTGCTCCAACACACCTGATTCTAGTGAATGGGTCGTTATCAGGTTTCAGCAGAGATTGATAACGACCCATTCATTTGAATCAGGTGTGTTGGAGCAGGGAGACATCTAAAATATGTAGGGAAGGGACTCTAGTACCATAACAGAAGATATCTGTTAGTACCTGAAATTATGAAAAAAAGGATAATTAAATAATTCCATAATTTTTGAAGAGAGAGATATGGGTAGAACTATAATCACTGTTTGTTAAAAACAATGCCATCTTTCATGTGTTCTTCTGTAGACTACAATCATTTTAAGGCCAAACAGCTCAATACAAATGATTGGCATTTTATTTCAGCTATTGCTATTGTAGTTGAAAGTATTCAGAGAAAATGTGTAATTTGTAACATTACTGTATCATATGTCTTAGCACTTCACTAACCGATGACTGATGTCTATGGCATTTCTGACAAATTACACTACAGTACTGTACTGTAGCTCTAAACCTCTACCTACAGCACCCACAAGAGCGTAAAGTGCGTATTTTACAACATGCAGCATCTCTCAAAACTGTGTAACTGGGGAACATTGTGTAAGAGGCAGCAGATAAAGACATGTCAGTGTGTGCTTACATGCTGTACTGCGCTGCAAGCAAGAGTGTGACCATGTAATGGCGTCTTGTGTTTACATTGGGAGGAAATGGCAAGCATACCTCAGTTGTGACAGTGTAGTGTCTGGTGAACATGGCTTATCTGGCCCGGTGCCCAACGTATCTCCTGGGGGGGGGGGATTATCTGTGCATGGTTGCATCCCATCGCAACAGTACAGAATGAAGGCTCGTTTCCCAGAATGGGACAATGCTGGTGGACGCCACACGACTCAAAAATGTCCCTAAATGTCCCTAACCAGTGGGGGAAGAGAAAGCACACAAAACCTGCTTTTTGGATGTTCCAGAAAGAAAACTGAATAGAATCCTGTTTCATGTATGGTATTACAGTGTGAGTAAGAGTGTCTCCCTTCTTAACACATCTTATTAGCCTATAAAATCAACTTAGAGACACTTTCTCAGTGGCCCATAGGCCTACAGTGCTATACATCAGACCTACATTTTACTGTGTCCATTTGTTCTTGCTCCTCTTGTTAATGTAACACCCTTATAATAATATGACAAGGTTTATTTTTTTTATTATTCCATTATTTCTCATTTTTCTCATTACCCTTCTTAGTTTTGAGTGCCTTTGATTAACATGCCTTCTCCTCCTGTTTTCTCTAGGGCCATAGTAGGCAGCTGAGGCTGTTAACAGCTATGTGAGAGCCTGTAATTGCCAGACAACCTGAAAAGCTCTTCAGAAACTGACCATATTGACCATTTTGTGACTCTCTAGCATGAATTATCATAATAGCTCATGATGGATCTTCAGTTGAAATTGCCACCGAGCACGCAGCTATGCTAGCCAAGCTTTAAATCAATACCTTGCTGGTTGTTAGCATGCATTCAGTCCCACTACACTGGTAGTGTCCTCAACTTACAATTGTAAAGCTATCTGTTAACTATAACCCCTTGTGCAAGCTTGAAATCTCTTGCTACCCAAATCATTGACAATGGTTGCAATAAGAGGTTCTGGCAAAACCTTTGCCCGTAACAAGAAAGTAATGGAAGTTTGGCACCTGTGGCATTTCATTAGTCTGTGAAAGTCAGTTAATGGCATGTCACTGCAACTGTTTGCTAGCAACTGTTTGCCAGCAATTATGGCTATATGGGAAAGTCTTCCCACACAGAACCATAGTCCTTTTCCACAGAAAAACAGACCTGCTGTTTTATACATTTTGTAATAGTCAGCAATGGCATCTATGTTTTTTATCCCACAAACTAGTCATGTTCTGGCCATCAAGCAAGATGTTGCTTGTACCTTGGAGAGTGAACTCCATTGTTAACTAAAAACTGTCAAATTCACAGATCCAAACTATTCCTTTTTAATTATACAGTTTCATGCAAACACAATGACCAGCCATCACCTATACCTTCTGTAGCAACTCTGCAAAATTCCACACCAACATACCACTGTCTGCATCTGCAGTCTGTTTAACATTATTGGTGACATCCTGTCCCAGGCTATCAAGAATAAGGGATTAAAACCAGTTCAGCCAGCAGTTTAATGCCAGCAGCCCTATTAATTCTGGAATATATTTGTCGATCAATATTTACTATCAGTTTCTATTTGACAAAGAAGAGAGAAACTTCAGGAAAGCAAAGACCTTTATACTTGTTGAGAGAGAGAGAGAGAAGTAAAGAGGGAGGGACAATATAGAGCGGGTGAGAACATGACAGGAATAAATGTTTGAGCCTCTAATTTCTGTCATTATCAGTGATTGTCTTATTTACAGTGCCATCTATTGTTCATAATTACAAATAATCAGTATATCAGCAGATGATTACTACACCTGAGTATTACATGTAGCACGGGCAATGATCAACTCAAATTATTGTACTGGTATTTGACAGAATTCCCCTCGAGGGGAATTCTGTCAATTGCTTTTTCATTCACATATTTTAGTAGAGTTACTTATTCTCTCTAACTTCCATTGACAGCAATACAACACAAACAAGCATCGTTATTAGTCTTACAAAATGAACGAGGGTGCATTAAATGCACATTTGAATCAAAGCCGCATTAGTCTATATTACAGACAAGTAATTGCAATGGCTGGAGAGAGAGAGAGAGAGAGAGAGATATCTTTTTTATCCCACCAGGAACAGTCTTGGTTTATTTTAGTGAAACAGCGTATGGAAGATATGATATACCAGCACCTAAAGACCACTGACTGTGTTCATACACTTCAGATCTAAAGGTTTTTAAACCCAATATAATATCTTGTGGAGAAAAATGATAGTGTTCAAACAACACAATGAGTGTTTTTGTGTCTGTGGACTCTCACACAGCAACCTAAATTCAAGTAATTTCTTGCAATGCTGTAAACCCCAACTCTCAATTAACAAATTATTATTTTATAGAGAAAGATGTGACAATTACATGAAACCATTGTAATGTTAATAACATGTTTTACATATCTATATATGAATTCATATAACCTTAATTATTAATGTAAATATTTCCAATCCAATTAAATATTTAACAAACCCATTTCACAGAGTGAGCACAGGTGTAACATTGCATACTGTAGATCCATTTTATAAGGCTAGAACTACACTGCGGCAATTTTCGCTCATGCGTGTCAGAGTGCAGAGGGACTGCTTATCAACAGAAATGGCAAAGTCACTTGTTGACTGTTTGGTGTAGCCGCTGGATCATCCACTTATAGCAACTGAAACCTGACACTGTATCAAATGTTTCTAGCAATTCAAATGTTGAATTGGCAGCAAGAGGATCAAGCAACCAATCACAATCTAGGTAAAGGATATCAGTTGGAACATTTACTTTTTCCAGCAGCCCAAAAAAGTTAATATTTAGTGTTTGCATTTCAACATGGTAGACACAAAGGATTACCGTAAAGACAGTGAGTGGTACTCTCAATGTTGGCAGAGCTATGCAGCTCTCTCTTTTGCATGTTGATCCTAGTTTTAACCCACTGAATTGCTACTGCAGCGATGACTGGCATTAAACAGCAGGCTATGTCTCTTGTTATTTACAGGGTCCTGCAGCATTGCTTTGTCAAGGTAGATAGTCTTGTGCTAAATGCTCTACATGGTCTCTTCCTGGAATAGTCTCTTATTGAAATATGAAACCGATTCAGCCTCAAGATCACGGCAAATGTATAGATATGTGTTACATTGTTTGAAGATTCTTGTTACCAGATTTAGTCTAAAGCTAATTTCCATCTGCAGTCCCTGAGCAAGTTAACTGAAAGTGTTTGTTATTTGTTGCAGTGGCGCCACACATTAGCATTGCTATGACAGTTTTCCACAAATTAGAAACCGCAATATATCCCCTTGCTTACAGTATTGCAATATCGAATCTTGCCCCCTGTATTGTGATACGTGTCGAATTGCCAAATTCTTGCCAATACACAGTCCTAATTGACATGGTATAGATTGCTTGTATAACAAAATAGACCAGACCCATAAATAACATTGTGAGAGAATTGCGTTAACCCTTCTATGGCACAGATATGAAAATAATCCATTGGAAGTAATGGAAAACAGGTCTCTTCGGTCAAGGTTTCAGATCCAGGGTTATAATGGTAAACTCATGTTTTTCTTCTTTTTACAACACTATTATGCAGATTCACATCATCATATCAAATTAAAAAAATTAATGTGTCTCTACATTGTCCTCTTTTTGAACACTCAGCCCTATGGCCTGAGTATAGAGGGTCATGAAGAGTTCCATTTCCTGTGTGTGTGTGTCTATATACAGTAGTAGTACGCATACTGTGTGTGTAAACACTGATACATTATTATTATTATTATTACTACAATTGAGCTGGGGAGGGATATTGCTGCTATCACCAGAGAAACGCAGCATACTGAAAACAACAGTTAGGCTGGGACATTGTGGGCTGTGACACACCGTAACACTCCTTACCTCTGAACTTCTTCGGAGGGTTGCTGAGGTCCCCTGCGCCTGGCTGGACGACACAGCGGTCATCCACCAAGCTGTGGACAAGAACACGACGGACACCCCCGTTTAGACATGGACGTACATCACGACACTGATATCTCAAGAACAGTCAAATCAATCACGAACACACAAACCACCTTGGCTTTGACAGATAACAATTTGTGATGCTATCACATTTCAGCAGCAAAAAAGATAAAGAACAAAACCAGAGAGAAAAGTCTCACCCTATAATAAATGTACAATATAATAATAAATAAAACACAGTATACTACAGCAATTTTAGAGTTCGCACGTACTGTAAATTGACACTTAATTGAAACAGAATACTGATAAAAAAATTTAAACATCAGACGAAGCCAGCCCTGGTTGTTGTAAGGTGATACATGTTAATTGTGGCTCTTACAGTAAATACTGTAATAGAGTAGACCTACTACAGTATATTCTCTCAATAAGCATACAGGCTGTGTTGGGTCTTGTTGCCTTACATTACTGTACATTTTACACTGCTCGATTTGTGTCCAGAAATGCCCTTGTTTGATAAAACCCTTTGTGTGCTGCGTGTCTTGTAATCTTCCCTTCTACTCCCAACAGATTGAGATTATAGTCTCACAGCGTTCTGTACTGCGCCCCCTACAGGCACGTGCATGTTTCAGGAGAGTTTCTAAATATAAAACATAGCCACACAAACAACGGTCCACTTGAGGTTTCATAAGGCTGCTATCTTTACCACGTATCTGGATCTTGTTTTCCCTCCGACTTGACACAATAATGACATATTTCAGGATTCAACTGGCCTAAGAGCAGGCTACAATTCCTAGCGACCAATGTAGATTTTACTAACTGAGAATAACATGTAGCTGGTTGCAGGCCAAATCCCACATCCATGAGGCCATTTCACGGGTAATGTGTACAGTTGTCCAAACAGACCTGAAATCTTTTAGTCAATACACCAAGACAAGAAAGAACTATGTAGGTGGAGTTATTGCAGGGAATACACAGCAATAAAAACGCAGTAAGCATGCGTCTCTGTGTGAGGATGTGTGCGTCTTCATTCAACATTAGTTGCTGATCTGCCTCTTGGTGGTCATTGATTAACTTATGATTGCTAGAAAAGGGCCTATAACAGGCTACAGCACTTCTTGCTAAAGGTCCTTTTCACTAAACCAGCATGTTTCACATTTTTACCCTTTGCTTTGCCCACAGACTCACTCATGCAGTTATGAAACACATTTATACAAAAACAGTTTCACACTGCTCTGGTTTAGTTGGATTTGCCCAAACCACCCATCTATTCTCAAACGGATGTGGTATATGATGTCAAGATGGTGGTAATGTTGGAGATACAGTCAGTTATTTGCACATGTACAAATGTGCCTTACTGTATGTGAACTGTGTGTGTGTGTGTGTGTGTGTTTTACACATGGGAAGCTCTGGAACGCAACAAAGGCCACAATGTCTCTGTTGTGACTCAGCTTTCACTGTTGTAGGCCAATACATTGCTCATGAGCATAGGGGGGTCCTGGACAGATAGATATGCTAGGCTAGCATTATCTATCCATCTACATTCAGTATTACCTGCCTCATAATCCCTTCTTCTGGGTTTAACTAACTAATCACTTAAATTCAGACAGGCAAAAAGTTCTTATTATTTACATTGTACTGTGCTACCCTTAGAACAACTGTTAGAATACAAGACCTTGTAAAAAGACTTATACAAAACCTACAACAACCAACGCTGGTTCCATTGTTTCTCAAAAGTGACAATATGAGAGTGAAAATGTGATTTTGTGCAGAGCAAGAGTGGATAAGTGGATAAGACTAAGCTTTCTATCTGTCCATCTACACCACCCACCCCTACCACAAAGGTCCTATTCTTCCTGCATTATCAGGGGTGCTGCCAGCTGTGGCAGAAGTGCCATTAGATAGAGCTGTTCCCACAATGTTCCCGCCATATTCCTCTCTTCCTGGAGACAAGCTGGGAAAATGCCATCACTGATGTGATACGCTTGGCAGTATTTTACACACACACACACACACACACACACACACACACACACACACACACACACACACACACTGAAGGCGTACACATGCATAACATCCTGCATAACTATATAACAGACAAAAATAATACATTTAGCCACACATTGTATAACATATATTGACCCCCTCTTGGAGTTGAAACCTGTATAAATGTTGATTTGGTTTGAAACTCCAAGAGTGATTGCTCCCTATGCACTGTAGTGGCTCCCTCTACAGTGAAGAATAGTAGGCTTAAACATAAACAGTGAAAAAGGGTCGATACATGCATTCTTCCCTACCAAACACGCACACCCACTGAGTTTACAGCCAAACCAATGAGAGTACATTTGACAAAGATAAAGCAACACACAAAAAATTCAAACACGATAACTTTTTTGCCAGTAAGGAGGGCATACCCCAGAGTGCTGATGAAGCCATTGGTGGAGCCCTCTGCATAGAGGGAACAGATGTCCCCAATATGGAGGAAGCTGGACATCTTATCTGACATGTCTGTCTCAGGAACACCTGGAAAAAAGGGAACACAATACATTATGATAGCAGAAGCAAGTCATTCAAATGTGAAGATGACAAATAAATATAGCACAACAAAGAGTTTGGAGTAAATGCACAGTATCTGAAGAAAGGCACATTGTGTTTGTATTGTACCTGGTCCATTTAGCTTGTGCTTTAATGGGAAACATTACTATGATACCGTAGAACCAAATCTACACAAGATAATCATCTGTCTGTGTCACTGGTTAGTGAAATTGAGAATCCCCCACGAGGTAGATACATTATTAAGCATGATGTGCATAAGAGATTAGGGAAATGTGCTGATGGCTTTGTGATGGGTTAGGCAGTTGACAGTTAATGATTACAAGTGGGGGATAAACGGGGGTCTTGCACCTGCAGCCAGGTTAGGAACAGGGGCACCTATTGTAGGCCACTTAGTTCACTGAACTGCCTATTGAAACAATGCGGTGCATCCAAGGTGAGATGATGAATAAGATCTAGGCCTAGATGTTTATTGTTTAAACTATTATTTCCGTCCTTACCGTTATGTATAGTCTACCATCAGAAAAAAATATGCATGGCTATAAATCCGTTAGATAGGCCTAATGTAAATAATTTTGTTTTGTCAAAGTTTCGTACCGGCTAGCCTATTCGTCACAAGTGGGCTTTGCTTTTCCAAATGTTACGTTCTCTTTTTCGATAGTATTCCATTGAGCAGCAGCTTGCGGAGTTTACCATAGAAGGAAGGAGGCATGCTGGTCCTATTATCGTAGCTATAAAGATGATAAGCTGAAAGGAAGAGCATTAACTGTAAATTGCATAAGTTTTGCGCTCAACTTTACCTTGGCTGATGTTAACGTTCAGGAGCTCTGCATAAAGTGGATCAAATAGCCGAACATGGCTGTAGGTCTCCTTCTCACTATAGCCTACTACAGTGGTATACAGACGTCAACGTAGTCCAAATTTTGACAGCTCCTTTCCCCAGCTGTGCGATACCCAGGGTTGTGCTCGCAAAACCAACACAGACTGCCCTGGTTCACTGCCAGATCTTTTCTTTTCTTTTTTGCATCAACCGCGTACCCGCGTTGAACGCTGGGAAATGTTGTCCATCGAAAAACGAACGAATATGTAAAGTAGCCTGTTTATAAGTCAATAAGTAAATGCTCTAAATATTACATTATATAAAATGTAATAAAATGAATAGCCTACATGTGCATCGCCACACTTGCTAGATCCGGACAGAGAAGAAAGTTATATGATAGGCTGTGGTACCCTATCCATAGGCCTATCAAACTCAAATAATGAATGAAATCGTTTTTTTTAAAGAGCTGATGATGCAGAACTATGTCAGAAACGCAAGAAACGTCAGTTAGACCACGAAGTGCTCTACAAATCAGCAAAAAGTTCAAATTAAACCAGCTGACTAGACACGTGATTTTGCGGAAGCTGGGACTGGCAACAACTTGAGCTCTTGCTGCTAAAATGTTCCGCTGCGTTCTGTTGCTAATTCTCCTGATAATATGCAAATGTACAGTTTTACGTGCACAAACTTCATGTTTAAAATCGGATTTTACCGTAACAGAATCAGAAACTGCCGTTTCATCTGAAGCACCTGGTTGCGGCTGTCAAAACCTAAAGAGGGATACAATCCTTGACAATGAAGATGGTGTGGCTTCCTCATTAAATCCATCAGATAAGTACTCCAAGAGTTTCAACGATTTGCTTGCAGGGGTTCCGAGAGATGAGGATACATCAAAAAGTCAGGTATCTTAATGTACATTTATTTCAGTTCAGACACTAATTGTACTTTCATAATCTGAGAGTTAAATCCAAATAATCTAATCGGTCTACCATTGTAAATAATGCCAGCAACCACTTTGAGCTGCATGAATTACGTTGGTATCCTTAAGAAACTGCTGCACCAGTAGCTGCACCTTCATCTGAACATATCATTCACTCTGAATATACTGTAAATTATTATTATTATCATCATTATGTATGTATGCATGTAATTACCTTGCCCTTGGTATAATACTACTGCTAGCACTTCTGGTAAATTGCATTTCGTTGCTTTGTACTTGTGACATGTGCAATGACAATAAAGTTGCATAAGAACAAGAGACTCTTATTTGTGCAACTGGCACTTTCCCTTCTCCTTTGTTAGCTCTGAAAGTAATTATAGAGGTCATTATAATGTTTTTGGTTATTCTGTTTTATGTGAACACTGGATGCAAAGCAAGTTCCCCTAGTAAGATGAAGATGACCTTGGACTTGGATTCTGTGTTCAGATGGTGCTGATTTCTGGAGCACAGTTCCTAATGGGAACAGACAATGCGGGCATTCCTCCAGATGGCGAGGGGCCTCAGCGGTTGGTTGACCTCGACTCCTTTTACATGGACATCCAGGAAGTCAGCAACCATCAGTTCATGAGCTTTGTCAGTGCCACAGGATATATCACTGAGGTACCCCGATAATAATGATGCTCACTGTTACAATGGCTGTAATATAGTCAACTCATCCATGTCTGTTTTCTCATTTGTGTTTTCAGGCAGAGAAATTTGGAGACTCTTTTGTTTTTGAGGGAATATTGAGCGAGGCTGTGAAAAATAACATAACTCAAGCTGTAAGTTTTTCCTACAGTACAATTAACTATTTGTCATGTCTACAGTACCTTCTAATTGTCTGAGTACAGTTAGAAACCTGCTAGAGATTATGAGCTGCATACATCAGGAGTGATTTAAAGATGCACATAACATACCTACGGACTGAAATCCTCATAGTTTATACATTTTTGCAAACATCAGATATACTAGACATAATACACATTTGTCAAACCTCTTAAAAAAGTTGAATGAAATATTGGTTCAAACAGTGATTTGTTTGAAGATTCCATCTACAGTACATACATGCCAACAAAACACACACATTGTTAATTTAATGAATCACAGTTTTGCCTTGTAATATGTGTAACAAATACTCTAAGCATCCTCTATTTACCTGTATACAACAACAAAGCCACATGAAATAGATTATTCATAAATGTTAGTTTTGGTTATTTACAAAGAGGTAAATAGCAAAGCCACATAAAATAAATTATTCATAGTTTTGTTTATTTACAAAGAGGTTAATAGCAAAGAACATTTGTGGTGCTGTTTGTTGTCTATTTAACTTCTTTGGAATGTTCTCTAATATTATTTTATGGTGAGCAGCAACCATATATCTTGTAGATGTTCAGGCTCATTCTGCTAATATTTTACCATCACAATAATTTAATCGGATGTGAGATTAGCAGGCCTTTCACAGACTATCACTAGACAGGCCTGTTGCTGCTTCAGCTCATCTGTCTTTGATAGCCAGGTCATGTGGTAATGGTCAAGACAAGTATCCTAGTGCTGTAACGGCATTAGCAGCCCACAATATGTACACAGGTTGGTAGCTTCAAATGTAACATCTATCTATTGTGGGAGAGGGAGACATGCGGTTATTTATTATTCTGAGGAGACAAGGAACAGCTGTTGGATCCTGTTAGACCTGTGTTGAACCTGCCATATTCTTCCTTGTTGTCAGGTAGCTGTTGCCCCCTGGTGGCTCCCAGTTAAAGGGGCTAACTGGAAGCATCCCGAGGGTCCAGACTCCAGTATTGCAGACAGGTAGACCTCTCCAGTACTGTATGTAATGTCAGGGGCTGATAGCATACCTCCCTATTTCTATTTAAGATCCATGTAGGTTCTAGAAATCTAAGTCTCTATAGGTAGTTTATTTTTTGTATCGTTTGAATTGAGTAGTTTCTTTACTGGTGTTTGTAAGATAATTATTTGTTTATGGCATGTGCTTATGCACAAAGTTGCACATAATTGTAAAGTGGAAGGAAAAATATACATGGTTTTGAATTTTTATTTACAAATAAAAAACTTTACTCTGATACCCCTAAATTAAATCAGTTGCAACCAATTTCCTTCAGAAGTCACCTAATTAGTACATAGAGTCCACCTGTTTTTAATCTAATATATTGAACATACATACATACATACATACATACATACATACATGCCGCTGTTCTGTGAAGGCCTCAGAGGTTTGTTAGAGAACATTAGTGAACAAACAGCGTCATGAAGCCCAAGGAACACACCATATATATATATATATGTATATGTATGTGTGTATATATGTATGTGTGTGTATATATATATATATATGTATGTGTGTATATATGTATGTGTGTATATATATATATATATATGTATGTGTGTATATATATATGTGTGTATATATATATATATATATATATATATATATATACACACTCACCTAAAGGATTATTAGGAACACCTGTTCAATTTCTCA
>JAODTR010007865.1:0-10061 GCA_025399935.1 Amblyopsis rosae | reverse complement strand
CACACCCGTGCACACACGCACCCATGGAAGGGTTCGTCACACACACACACACACACACACACACGTGCACACACGCACCCATGGAAGGGTACGCCACACACACACACACACACGTGCACACACTCACCCATGCAAGGGTACGCCACACACACACACACACGTGCACACACGCACCCATGGAAGGGTACGTCACACACACACACACACACACACACACGTGCACACACGCACCCATGGAAGGGTACGTCACACACACACACACACACACACGTGCACACACGCACCCATGGAAGGGTACGCCCCCCACACACACACACACACGTGCACACACGCACCCATGCAAGGGTACACCACACACAGACACACACGTGCACACACGCACCCATGCAAGGGTACGCCACACACACACACACATGTGCACACACGCACCCATGGAAGGGTACATCATGCACGCACGCAGCTTTATACCATGGAGGCCTCCGCTTTGTTGGTCATCTTTAATATTGTGTACTTGTGTATGAAAGGTGCTATACAAATAAAGTGTATTGTTATATTATTATTATTACTTATATTATATTACTGTTATGTACTATAATATTATGTACTTATTATACTTATTATATCACTGTCTGTAGAAAGAATGCAACTATATCAGCCGATGTACTGGCCTTGTATAATGTCCTTGCAGGCGGGAAAACATATCGGCATTCACAGATGGCAGCTACAGCGATGTATCTGTTGTGTATCATTGATTTTGTGCTGGCTAAATGCTACAGTAAGACAAGTCAAGTCATGTTTATTTATATAGCCCTTAATCACATTACAGTCTCAAAGGCATACAGACATACTTAGAAACAAACAACACCCACTATACCTGCTCCTCCCCCCAGGCAAGGAAAAACCCAAAACTCCATATGGAAAAAAATACAGCATGTGTGTGCCTTGTTTTCAAATAAGACTGAAATCAAATGTTGGGCATGTATTTCACCATGCTTTGCTTCGGCATCGCTATCAGCCAAATAGTTATTTTAATTATCGGTATCAGCCCATAATTCCACAATCAGTACTTCCCTATTCTGTAGTACAACATTAAACACAAGCAATGCTTATTTCTGTTTATTCTTGTTTTAATATTCTATCTCCCACAGGTTTGTTTGTCCTCCTGGGAGCTCCAAGCCCAATGCCCTGGCCAACGCTTGCTCACCAGGGACACTCAGCAACCGAACGGACCTGACGGACCGTGCACAGTGTCAGCGGTGCCCTGCCAGATATGCCTGTCTGCGAGGTAGAACTGCTTATGTTTGTATTATTACAGGTTCAA
The DNA here is from genome assembly GCA_025399935.1 of Amblyopsis rosae. Lineage (NCBI taxonomy): Eukaryota > Metazoa > Chordata > Actinopteri > Percopsiformes > Amblyopsidae > Amblyopsis > Amblyopsis rosae. Next base: position 8,740 of record JAODTR010007865.1, on the reverse strand, counting down.
ATATTTAAAGGTATATTCAGCTATTGTAAGGTAATTGTAAGCAATGTCAAATTCACCAAATATCTCCTCACATTCCGCTAGTTTACCGTTCTCTGTGCGTGCTGAAACAATAATGTGGTACTTTGGCTCCATTAAGTGATGCGTACCTGCACACAACAACAATACACTAGGCTTCTCAAGGTGTTTCAATGTTTGGGGCGGAGCTTCTGTGGTAGTTTGTTTTGATTTGAGCTCGAAGTTAGCAAGCGTTCTCGAGAATGACTAACCCTGGGATTTAATGTCAAACAAAATGTTTCATTAATATTTGAATATTATAAAAGCATTAAAGCAATAAGTATTTATTTCCTTCATGCATGAATACATTTTAATAACACTATACAGTACTTCTTAAAACTTGTAAGACCCGAGGTGATGAATATCCGATGTCACTTAGCTCTCCAATATACACATTTACAAATGTTTCTTAAAAAAAAATAAAAAATACACACATTTACTATCAGTGGCAAGACAATATAACCTTTTGGCTATGTAAATGTAGTCTTAAAAAAAAGTGCAAATTGTTTTTTGGAGCGCTAAGTGATGTTTTCTTTGGATTAAAATGGGTCTTACAGGGTTTTAATTAAATGGACCTATTTAAAGGGAGGGTTAGTCATTCTCGAGAATGCTTGCTAAATTAGAGCTCAAATCAAAACATAATTCCTCCACGCCCTCCGCAGCACCCCCCACACATCGAAACACACTGAAGCAAAGCATAGTAATACGGCTTTGTTTTTGTGAGTGGTGTTCGCCACTTTGTTTATGTTTACGGAGCCAGGGCTGTGTCGAAGTATCGGAATATTTTTTCAACACACACACAGTGAATAGGAAGATAGCAAAATGCGAGGCGATATTTGAATTTGACTAAATGTGTATTAGCTTCCAATTAGCTTGCAGTAGCTGACTTTACCTTTAATGGGCATGCAGCTAAGAAGAAAGCAGCATGACATGAAAGGCCTTAAGTCAGCATTCTCATGTTGCGTAACCAGGCACAGGCGGTGCCCAGAGGCCCCCACTCTCCTGCTTCGCCGGGCACTACTGCCCCCCCGGCACCATGTTCCCCACCCAGCACAAGTGTGCCCCGGGGACCTGGAGCCAACGCAGTGGCCTGCGGGACGAGAGCGAGTGCCGGCCGTGCCCGCGGGGATGGTACTGCTTGGCCGGTGCTAGTGCCCCGACTGGGAGGTGTAGCACTGGACACTACTGCCCCGAAGGTGCACACACACACACACACACTGTATACAATATACAAACATATACACATACTGTACACACACCTATACTGTACAAATTACATACAGTACACACACATCCAGTACACACACATACTGTACACCAACAGGCCCTGTCCACCCGTGCCTTACATGTTTCAGACGTGTCCCTGCTTCAACACAGCTGATTCAGATGAATGGCTCGTTAGAAGCCCGATAACAACCCATTCATCTGACCCAGTGTGTTCTCTGTTTCCATCGCCAGGGGCAACGTATGGTTCCCAGTTCCCGTGTCCGGCGGGCACTTACAGCACCAGTCTGGGCAACAGCCACAGAGAAGACTGCCTGGTCTGCCCAGAAGGCTATTATTGCCAGGAGGGCACGTCCAAACCCTCCGCCTGCCCCCCGTAAGGAGAACCAGCCGTGACAGCGCTGGGGGGGGGGGGGGGGGGGTTTAGGGAGCTGAATGTCAGGCTAACGATGAAGGCTGTAGCAGGGGTGAAGCGGGCCAAACACACACGTGCACGGCCGCGACAGATTAAGCCGGGTGTAACGGCCGTGATTTATTACCCCGCCACTCTTGCCTTGTCGTTCTCCAGCTCCACGTTTCGTCTCCTGAAAGGAGGTCAGCGGCTGGAGGACTGCTCAGCTTGTCCTGCCGGCTATTTTTGTCCCCGCTCAGCCACCGTCAGCCCCAGAGTGTGCGGGGCTGGCAGCTACTCCGTAAGACCCACATACGTCGTCTACGGCTACTGACGGCAGCACTTGAAACTAGAGCTGATGTTTGTGTCTTGTCCTGCTATAAGCTGTTCGGTTTGTCCTATTTTAAGCCAGTTGTTTTCTGCACATCCTCTTACATTACTCATATTGTACTGTACGTCTCTAAATGCCAGCCGGAATCCGTCTTGAAAATATGCCCAACCTATTCTAGGCACATTTTTGGATTTGTTGTCAAAGTAATACCAGCAATACCAGCCTCTTCGCCCGTGTTGCTGGTAGATGCTTTCTCCCATTTCCACCCACACGCTGGAAGAAGATACTATACGTCTACCTTAAAGGTGTTGTCAGCGATTGTAAGCGAATACACTTTATGTCTAATTCGGCCAATTCTACTCACTGTTCTGCCTAGCTGCCTGTTCTGGGGAGGGGGGGGGGGGTGTCAGAGCTTCTGAGGGAGCACCCTATGGCATTGAAGGGGGTGGTGCTATTGTTGAAAGCAATATTTCCCCAGAATCCCTGACTCTACCTTTAAATGTGTAGGACGGAGGCTCCGTGGGGTGCTCTCCCTGCCTGCGGGGCCACTACTGCAGCAACGAGACCACCAGCGAGGAAGCCATGTTGAGCGTTATGGTGTGTCCCCCAGGCTTCTTATGCTCTCAGGGTTTGGCCAGGGACCCCCAGCGCTCCGCCACGCTCTGTCCCAGAGGGTTCTACTGCCCCGGGGGAGGCGTGGTGAGTCATGGTTAAGCTATGTTACTACAGTGTGATGTGTTACTATGTTACTATGTTACTGTGATGTGTTACTATGTTACTACTATGTTACTACACTGATGTGTTACTATGTAATTACTATGTTACTACACTGATGTGTTACTGTGTTACTACACTGTGATTTGTTATTATGTTACTACTATGTTACTACACTGATGTTACTATGTAATTACTATGTTACTACACTGTGATATGTTACTACACACGTTACTATGGTTACATGTGACGCTTGATCGTTCCTGCAGGACCCCAACCCTGTTCCTTGCCCTAATGGAACGTACGGCAGCATCCCAGGTCTGCGTGATGTCACTGACTGTGTCCAGTGTCCCCGGGGGAGATACTGTTTCTCCCAACATCCCCAAGAGCAGCCTATCACTGAGCCTGTATGAATGCATTGCAGTCAAACCAGTTTGTTACTGCAAAAACCACATCTAATTTAGTGTGATAATCTTGTTTTTAAATTTAAAGTCTAGATGGACTTGTTTCTAATTACAATTGCTTATCTAGTGACTTAAGTAAGTAAAACTGCACTTAATTTAAGAAATCGTATCAAGTGAATTTTACTTACTGCACTGGAAACCAAATTTGCTTGTTTTAAGCATCAACAAGCTCATAACTAATATATTCGCAGTTATATTTGATTGCATTGACTGCGTTTTTTGCAGTGTAAGCAGAATGCTGTTAACAGTTTATCTTTGGCGGAATGGCTTAGTTCAGGGGGGTCCTCATCATATGCAGGTACTGTATGTGAGTGTTTAACAATGCTTAAACCCCTCAGGCCTTCAGAATACATTCTTATATGGCAATATCATGACGGCAAACTCGCATGGCTAAAGCTATCACTTACATCTTAGTTCAATTGCACATAATGTTGCAACATGTTTTTTTCTTTTTTTAACAGTCTAGATCAGCATATCTCAACCCTGGTCCTGGAGACTCCCATCCTGCCATGCTCCATTGGGAAGTGTTCGCAGTCATTTGCTCCTATTTGGCGTAGACCTCTGGTCAATTTTGAAACTATTGGACAGCGCTGAACCAATTGCTGTTGCTACAATTGTTATTATCGCCTCATCTAGCTCTGCCACCATTTTGAAACACGCTTGACTTCAACGTCATCTCTCTAACCCACGCTGATTGGGCTGCCAGCAGGGTGGCTGAGCGAACGCTAATGCAAACATGGTTTCCAGAGTGTAATCTCAGCTAAATAAATTGAGCTGAGAGCAATAGTCGGGCGAAGCCAGGCTAGGGATGCCAGGCATGTTTTAGATGTGACCCTGCTCCAACACACCTGACTCAAATGAATGCGTCATTATCAGGCTTCTGCAGAGAATGATAACTACCCATTCATTTGAGTCAGATAGAGTCAGATTGTAGCGCAGATAGACAGTAAGTGAGTGGGAGAGGGATATTCGGGAAGGATCGGGAACTAACCGGATTCGAACATAGGTATCCCAAGGCTCTCAGGCCCTTATGGTTACAGAGCTACCTTTCTTTTTGTTTATTAAAACACACACAGTTTCAATTCAACAATTTCATACACTCAATAATTATTCAAATTAATATAAGACACAAAGAAGCGCCATGCAGTCATAGACAAGCACATCTCAACGTGCACAGTACCATGAACACCGCCAACAGCACTATACAACAACCATCGTGGGCATGCGCGCAACAGCAAAACAATAAAGCCATAAACCGAAAGCTCCAGCCAAGCATAATGTTTTTTCATGATTCGTTGTGTTTGTTATATACAGTATATTATACTGGACAATGTTCTTTTGTAGGCTGGTCTAATGAATGAATGTCTGACCTAGTGTGGTGGCATGGTTACAGACAGAGATGTGTCCCGACGGCCACTATTGTCCTGTGGGAACCGGTTACCCATTCAGCTTCCCCTGTCAAGCCGGTCACTATAGGAACAACACGCGGGGTCACGAAGGGGAGGTGTGTGTGCCGTGTCCGTCCAGACATTACTGCCAAACACCAGGAACACACACGCCGACCGTCTGTCCTCAGGTAGGAGGACCTGGCAGCGTTTTTTTCCAAAACAATGTCAGTTCACGTGGAAAACACAGTGTATGTGTCACTTCAGGCAGCAGTTACTAAGTATGCCTCTTGTCTAGCCTGGGCTCTTATCCTGTCAAGTGACTCATTTGCTCTCTGTCTCTCCCTCTCTCTCCCTCTCTCTCTCTCACTCTCCCTCATCCTCTCCCACTCTCTCTCTCTCTCTCCCTCTCCCACTCACTCTATCTTTCTCTCTCTCCCTCTTTCTCTCTCTCTCTTCCTGTCTCTATCCCTCATTATCCAACCCCCGCCCCCTCTCTCCTTCTCTCCCACTCTCTCTCTCTCTCTCTCTCTCTCTCTCTCTCTCTCTCTCTCAGGGGTTCTACTGTCCAGAAGGCATATCTGTGCCCGAGCCTTGTCCAGAGGGGACCTACAGCTCGCGTCCAGCTCTCGGGGATAAGTCTGAATGCTCACTATGTGCTGGAAGCCAGTATTGCGTTGGAGTGGGGCTGGCGGAGCCTTCCGGAGCTTGTGCAGAAGGCTTTTACTGCAGGGCCGGAGCCAAGTCTGCAGTAAGAAAATGCAGCCCTATTTGTAATATTGCTCCCCATCATTTGTTATGTTGTGTAACACAAGCTCACTGTTTACAGTATGTATTGAGAAACATACCACTCTGTTATTAATGATCTTCATTTATCTTTTTTCCATATCTGAAGCTCATAGTTTAGTCACATTTGTCATCGGTACACTGTAAAACCATATTTCTAAAATTAGCTACAGTGGGTTTGATTACTTCCTGTTTCTGGTGCAGATACACCAGATATACAGTATATAGGCATGGCATAGTTATTTGCAAACAGTAGATAATTTCATACTCAGTGCTAAATAAATAAAGGACAAATACAATTTAAAAGGTTTTATTCAATAACATTTAGAACAATTTCTTCTCCTATACTGTATAGTGATGAAGCAAGCTACACCAGTTGCCGCTTTATGTTTTAAAGGGGTTCGTTAAACCTTTGCCTGTTGGACTGCATTATAAACCCAGTGCAATGCATAAGCAGGGTGGGTCCTCAATGATATGCACGGTTTTATACATTATGGGGCGTAGGTTGAAATAAAGTGAACATAACCAATAATATTCATTAACATCTTCTTTATGGTTGTGGTCAATTGCCTGTCTATGGCTGAATATGTGTATATGTTTTATCAAGCTTATTAACATTTTACACACACATATGAGCGGGTGGGGGGCTTCATAGCAATGCATTCTCAACTGATCTTCACAGTGAAACATTGCTGAGTGTGAGATAACAATAATTCAACTCAGAGTTACTGTTGTCTTACATGAATATATTTAATAAAGGCTTGACCAAGGAGAAACACATGCAGCATGCGATGTAGAAATGTTTCTGCCTACGATGAGGCAACTACAGATATGTATACTGTGATAGAAGGGAGAGGGGTGTCTTTTAGAATAGCAAGCAGTTTACATTGACAACCAATGGTCTGTTTACAGTGGTTATATTCATTCATTCAGTCATTCCTGGAAGTTTTCATGAGGAGAGCTTAGGTCATTTGGTCACATACAGTAAATGGTACATACAGTAAAATCTAAAATACAGTAAGTTGTCATAAGGCTATATAAGATATACTATCTTATATCTCTAACACTGAGCATGCGAGCGGCTCTTGAATGTGTGCTCGTGAATGTGTTTTTATCCGTGGTGATGTTTTCCAGAACCCAGTGGATGGGCTGACCGGCAGCGTGTGCCCAGCAGGAAGTTACTGTCCGCCAGCCTCGTCTTCCCCGATCCCATGTCCCCCTGGTACCTTCAGCAACAGTTCTGGCCTCAGCAGGCCACAGCAGTGTGTCAGCTGTCCTCCAGGGTAAACACCACCAGATATTTGTACACCGTTTTCTGTTGTTCTACTTGTACTGTTTATTTAGGTGCAGATGAAATGGAAGATATTGTTTTGATTGAAGGTTGTCATGGTGTTATCATTAAAGGCAGTGTTAGTCATTGTCTAGAATGCTTGCTAATTTTGAGGTCAAATAAAAAAAAAAAACTCCATCTGAAGCTTTGCCCTACACATTGAAACGCATTGTGAAGCCAGTGTTTGTCTGTACTATTATTTATGGGGCCAGGGCTGTGTAGAAGCACAGGATTACCGGACAGAGAACGGTAAGCTAGTGAAATGCTAGGAGATATTTGGCGAATTTGACAAAAAGTGTATTAGTTTGCAATAGCTGATTCTACCTTTAAGAAAACAGCAAACAACCTATTTCAGTGTAAATATATAGTGGAGCAATGGTTCCTGAGCACAGAGTGGCATCACACTCTCTCTGTTTTGGTTTGAGATCCTGATGCTCTAGTAGGACATCTAGTGGCAGAAAGTCATATGGAACCAATTTACATTAAAACCTAGCAGTACCAGACAGATGGAAAAAATAAAAGTACTTATTAGTATAATAGGGCTATTCTGATATGAGGTTATTTTACCATATTCACACTATCGTCATAACGAAGTCTCAGTTGTTTCTCTCCCTGTCAGTTCCTATTGCTTAGGTTCCAACAACACCTCTCCTTCCGGACCTTGCTTCGTTGGCTACTACTGCACAGGCGGTTCTGATTCTCCCATTCAGAACGAGGCAGAGGAGGGACATTATGCCCCAGAGGGTGCAGCCCGGGCAGAGCCGTGCCCTATTGGTACCTTCCAGCCAGTAAGGAGCAGTGTTAAAAACTAGATGAAAATAGGTTATTTCCATGTCTTCTTTTATTGAAGGACGAACCGCGGTGAGCGTCCAAATTCTGTTAAGGTGCGCGTGTGCCCTGCTATTTTTGGTGCAGCCTCGTACTCGATGTTCCAGAATGTCCTCTGTTGTGCGTCTCAGGGACGAGGCGGGCGGTCGTGTGTGGAATGCCCAGGGGGTAGACTGTGTCACCAAGCAGGCCTGTCCCAGTCTATAGTCTGCCCCACAGGACACTATTGTCCCCCGGGCTCTGCTGTTGCTCGACCCTGCCCACCGGTCAGTCTGTGTGTGTGTGTGTGTGTGTGTGTGTGTCTGTGTGTGTGCGTGTGTGTGTCTATCAGTGTGTCTGCGTGTGTGCGTGTGTTTGTGTGTGTATCTGTCTGTCTGTGTGTGTGTGTGCGTGTGTCTGTGTGTGTATCTGTCTGTGTGCATGTGTTTGCGTGTGCGTGTGTCTGTGTGTGTATCTGTCTGTGTGTGTGTGTTTGCGTGTGCGTGCGTGTGTGCGTGTGTGTGTGTGTGTGTGTGCGTGCATGTTTCCTCCTAGTGCTCCAGCCGTTGCCTCTATTGATGCGTACTTCTGCTACAACACAGGGCTCCTACTCTGACCAGCCTGGAGGGGGCGATGTGCGACACTGTCGGCCATGTGAGGCAGGCCGCTTCTGCGGACTGTCTGGGCTCTCTGGGCCCCAGGGTCCCTGTGCCCCTGGTCACTACTGCACCACTGGAGCCACGACTGCCACCCCGGTAGGAAGAGCTGCTGCAGCGTTCTGGTGTCTGTCTCGTGTTCCCTTGTCTGTTATTCTGGCTGTAGTCCCCTGTGTTTCACCTTTCCTGTATCCCAGGCCATGTTTTCCCTGTGTTCCATGTTTGCCCTATCACAGCCATTGTTCCATGTTTCTGTGGGTCCTACCTCTCCGTCCAGCGTTACAGTTACACTGATAAAGCCCTCTAGTAGCAAGACAGAGAGTTACATTGATAAGCTCTCTAGCAAAACCGTTACATTGATAAGCTCTCTAGCAGCAAGATAGTTACATTGATAAAGCCATCAAGTAGAAAGACTAGAGCTACATTGATAAGCCATCCATCCATCCATCTTCTCTCGCTTATCCGGAGTCAGGTCGCGGGGGCAGCAGCTCCAGCAAGAGACCCCAGACTTCCCTTTCCCAAGCCACATTAGCAAGCTCTGACTGGGGGATCCCGAGACATTCCCAGGCCAGTGTGGAGATATAATCTCTCCACCTGG
>JAODTR010007864.1:0-10062 GCA_025399935.1 Amblyopsis rosae | reverse complement strand
TCCCTTGCTGAAGCTGCTGCCCCCGCGACCCGACTCCGGATAAGTGGGAGAAGATGGATGGATGGATGGATGGATGGTTCAGGACCAGAAATCTTGTTCTTGTAATGCAATCATGCAGAATTACTTGGATTAGTAATTGTATTATTCATTATTACTGTTACTAATTAGTTACACAGCTAGTTACTGACAAAAGTAATAATATTACAGTAACTAGTTTCTAATAACTAGTTACTGCCCAACACTGGTGGTAGATATCAGCAATGATAGGCCCTACTTCTCTCTCTCTCTCTCTCTCTCTCTCTCTCTGTCTGTCTGTCTGTCTTTGTCTCTCCATCTCTTTCCTCTACATAATTAATGGCAGAGATGGATTGTAGAGGATGTACAAAATCAGAGCAACACAATGTATTTCATGATGTACGACATTTAAATATAATTTGTAATCCTGACCATTGACAATGTTTTACCCCTGTTATTTAAGCCATGTCATATCACACTGATGGACAATCGCCTGGATAATAACAAAGGTTAAAAGTATGAAAGTAATAAATACAGTATAACATTAGGATGACATCACATGTTTGTGCAGGGATTTCTGGCATTGGGGAATAGGATATTTTGTTATTTCTGGACAATTATGCATATCTATTTGTCTTTGAAATGAGACATCCATTGATCTTAACCACAGTCACCTTGATGCTCATATAACTGTGTATCTGCACAGAATAGTATCACTATCAACTGTGTTCTATAGTCAGCATATAAGGATTAAGTGTCTGGTGCCTTTCAAAATACCTTTCAGTTTATTTCAGTCATTTTCATGACCTTAAACCATTCATTATGATCCTTCCCTGCCTGTTAAATAAATAATAAACAGTGATTAATAATTTTGGTTCACATTTCCACTCTACAGATGTTTTACACACATTGTACAATGCACTGCGAATATTGTATGTGCATGGCATGAAGACTATTTGTGTGTATGTGTGTGTGTGTGTGTGTGTGTGTGTGTGTTTGCTTGGGTACTCAAGAATAGCAAGCAAGCTATTCAGTGGGCAAGAGTGAAAGTGAAAACACCGATGGTATACGTGAGTGTGTATTCAGCTTGCTATAGCAGTCAAACGTCTGTGGCATTAATTAAGAGAAAACAGACACAAGCAGAACCAGAAACAGACACTATATCATTGTGTTTTCACAATGACAGCGGTTGATTCACAAATCACTCTCTTTCTGCAGATGACACTTATCCAAAGTTGAACAGAAGTCTAATTGAAGTTAATGCATCTATATGCTGTGTCATAGTGAGTACCGGTAAAGTAAACAGTGTTGGGTAGGTTGCTATTTACATTTAGTGGTTATGTGGTTATGCTCCTTCCCAGTTACAGTTACTAGTTACCACACTAAAATTCTATTCCGTAACGTACATTTTGGATTACCTAGATTTAGTAACATAAACTGAATACTTTCCATTACTTTTAGATTACTTAAACATTGTTATTTTACAGTAAATGGCATCCAAAGCAATTTATTGTGTTGGCACGTCATATTATTTCTGTGACCGTTTATGTTGCTCAGGAGATTAGATTAAAGTGGGACTTCATTTCAATTATTGACGTTAATGAAAGGTTAGCAAGAGAACAGCCGATTGTTTTATGCATTTTTCTTCCGCAAACTTACATTTAAAATTTGAAAGTAGTCTTAAAAGTAATCATTTAAATACCTCTAATCTGATTCCACTATTTTATTTGGTAACTGTAATGGATTACAGTTAGTGTTTCATGTAATCTGTTACTTCCCAAGCCTGATAGTGAATATGTTTTAACCCCTTCCCAGTATTCAGATTCTGTTTCTGTCATTATCTGGTACTGTCTCTCAAGACATACTTGGATGGGCAGAGGATGAGAAGAATAGCAGAACATTCCTTACTGTGGAATGGAAAACTATTTTATAGCGCTCGAGTGCGGTCTCCTGTGTAGTGAATCTTTGTTTGTCTGCCATTATCCCTGCAATGGAAACCTGCTGAAAATCTGCTGCTGCTGTGTGTGTGTGTGTGTGTGTGTGTACGTGTGTGCGTGTGTGCGTGTGTGTGCGTGTGTGTGTGCGTGTGTGAGTAACCTGGTATCTGATGTACTAGGAATTATGCAATACAGTACATAATTGTGTAAATATGTGTACAATTGTTTTAGGTTAAGGTTCTTCTGTTCTCAGAAGCCAGTCAAGCACGATATAGAAATATGCCACAATTAGTCGAAAATGGGATCGTCTATATAATCTATACTTTGCCAGTTTAGAAGTGAAGTCACTGTGAAGAGCCTATAAAAAAAAGCTAATTCAATTTAGTCAAATGGTAACATGTTTTAGCTCCTTGGATCAAAAACAGATGTGTGGTTGGACCTGGTAGCTGGGTTTGAGACATCTTTTTCTTCTCCGCTAGTTGCCCGCCTTCTCCACCTGGATACTCTTTGGCCCTGGTCTTTTGTTACACTGTTTAGACTCCCTTTGAACAACGGCATGCAGGAAATGAACACCTGTGTTTCCCCCTGGCGTTGTTCCCTTTTTAATACACGCACGCCCTGCCTAATCTGTGATGGATTCTTTATTGTTATTATGGATTCTTTATTGTTATTATTTTTTTCCGTCATTGTGTTTTGAGTTATTTAGTTTTGACAGGTTGTGAGAGAATGATGTTGTTGGGAATTTCTCTTAATCTTTTTTTCTTCTCGCACAGCTATTCTCCCACAAAAAGAGACTGATAAATTATGAATGAATGGTTACCAGTCGGGCACCCAAACTATACACACGCACATTTGTTTATGCAGAACAAGAGCTCATACCGCGTGCACTGCAAATGTTACACCCTAGGACTTCAACCTAGTGGTTTGTTTTGGCACATAAATCTGTTTATTGTGTTTGCCGGTATACTGCTAGGGTTCTGTGGTTGATCCCATTCCATGCATGTGAATTGGTCCATTCCAGTTGGAAACAAAATTAAAAAATTAACTTGTTGCCCCGCAGGACAGAGAAAGAAACAGTAAATGGAGTTCAGTATGTTTTGCAATTGTTTGACTTCTCACGAGGGATATCTGATATGTTTGTTGTTTGTTTGTTTGTTTGTTTGTGTTTACTTATTTTTTGCTCACACCCTGGTAAATGTCTTATACTTTATGCCTTATGTTACCCTTGAGGTAATTTATCTTTTTTACTATACATTCAATATAAGATTATTATACTGCTTGTGGGAATGTGTAAACAACTGTTTACACATTCCCCCCTCAGGAATGATAACATAGGGGACATTTTTGCTGATAATCTTGTGCAAACAATAAGAGTGATCAGATTTATTTTCGTTACTCTATTCGTTACTGCAACTGTTATGCAAACGTTTTCCATTTATTCATCATATAAAAGCCTTGTTGTCTACAATGTGTTCCCAGGCCTCCAAGTGTTTACTGGCAGCGTTTCAAGCACAAAACGCCTAAAGGAAAAAATACCCCAAGGTCACACCTCTTGCTCTTGAGAACAGAGTAGGGAGTGATCACATGTGGTATCTCACAGAAAGACATTGAAATAAAACAGCCGCATATAAGCATGCATTACTGGGACCGCATAATATCTAGTTTCAGACATTTTTGCCAGCAAAAAGTGTGTGTGTGTGTGTGTGTGTGTGTGTGTGTGTGTGTGTGTGTGTATGTATGTGCGAGGGAGAGATTTAGGAATGGATGGAGAGAGCGGAAATAGATAAGGACCAACTGACTGCAGCCCTCTTGTGAATTTAGCGTCTTTGGCACAGAAGGGCTTAGCTCTTTTAATTGGGAATTACACTCTTTTTTTTTTTGACTGCAGCTGGAATTTCAGTAAGACAAAAACATTCCCATCATTAGGTGTTGGAGTCCTGGGCCAATGGCTTAGAGCCATTTCAAATGGAGGTGGTTCAGTCAAGGACATACAGTAAGGGTTTGAGGGAGAGTTTCGTTAAAGATGGGAATGTGTGAAGGAGTCAGTGGTCTGCGAACCTCCCACTGTGTATCTCACGTTCCGGGGAAAATTCGCTTTTGTGCTGTGGCACACTCGCAACCGAGAACCTACTTAGCTGTTTGCAGCTGATCTTCTTCTGAAGATCGGTAATGTATATATATGTTGATATGTGATATGTGGTCCTTCAGACTTCATGACACACAACCAGATGCCCTTACCATTTTCGTTTTGAAAGAAGATAATCACATAAAAATTGCTGTTATACAAAAGCAGGTATCTCTGTGTGTGTGTGTGTGTGTGTGTGTGTGTCACCCCTGTGTAGTTTATGTTCTTTATAAATCAACCTTTACATTTAAATAATTTAAGCATGTTTTAACTATATGTTTACCAGGCCCTCAATTTCAATTTGAATAGGGGCATCTCAGAAATGTTGACGTATGAATGAACGTTTGTATTCCAATAATGCAAATCGCTGTGTGTGAAGGCACACAGGTGTGAACCCTGTGTGTGTGTGTGCGTGTGTGTGTGTGTGTGTGCAGCTGTAATGGCAGCTAATATGAATGCACTGTTCTGCTTTGGTGGAGCCGGGACCAAAGAAGAGCTAATCTTTGTCTACAGTACAGCTGCTGCCATCCGAAGCAAGCAAACCAGCGGCGGTTACATGAACCTCTAGACCCAATGGCTGGGGGAGTTGCCTGACGCAGGTGCCATGTTTAATACAAATACACAGGAAGAGTACCATATGTGCAGACAGGACCCCAGACAGACACGCACACACACACACACACACACACTCGCGGACACACGTGCACGCACACAAACACGCACACACAATTGCACATACACAGTATCTTGCTCATTAAACCATCTACCATTGGCAAATTGGCAAATCATGTGAATGCAGCCACGATTATACCCCATGTTACACCCCACCCTATCACCATCACTATCGTTTAGATATCCAGCCAGTGTGATTCTTGAGGAATAATTGGAATGATAATTGAAGAATAATATGAAAAATACTGACAGAGGAGCCCTAAAAGCTTGAAATAAACAATAAAAAAGTCCTTGGTCGTTGTCAAGCAGTCAGAATGTCCTGGTGTTGAGGTCAACGCATGTTGCCTGTTGAGCTAACGTCACGGCGGTGTCGTCTAACCAGTTGTTTTCACCAATTAGTTCACCGCCCAGCTGAAGAACGGTGTTCTCGTCTCCTTGAAACATGTCTCCTGAGGAACCACGGCAGTTACAACAAAACTTCTCGTGCACAGCCTCTCACAGACGCCATACGTGGGCCAGCCCTGGTTAAAAACAGCTATCTTATTTATTTCCTGGGCTGTCTCTCGTCTCGTGGGCCTCAGACTCTTCCGCTCACTAATTCAACGCTACTGTATGAATTCCCTCATACGTCCCCGAGGCAATGAATCAATCACTCTTAATTGCTCAATTACTTTAGCCAGAGACTTGAGGAGGGGAGAAAAAAAGGGAGAGAGAGAGAGAGAGAGAGAGTGAAGAGAAACAGTCGCACAGTCCCTCCCTCTGCATTTTCTCAGCTCAGATTAGCGAGTCTCCTCAGTGTAAACAGAGAAGAGCTACGATGATAAAGCTGGTGGATGAGGACATGCGGGGGAACTGTTAATTAATCTAAACACATGGGGGGGGGGGGGGGGGTATTTAGCCACATTTACACAATCACTATCTCGCTCAATGTATCACACTGACTGTTGTGTGATAACTAACTGAGATTAGACACCCAAGGGACATACAACACTACACAGTATGTGTTATGTGTTATGCCAGTATAAACTAGTATAATAGTCAAACTATGGGTTGGGACCCTAAAAAGGGTCAAAGGTTGCGTCTGCAAATCAATCAATCAATCAATCAATAAATAAATATATTAACCTAGTTTAGATATCTTTAATAAAGTGTGCAAACAATTTAATTGTTTTATAATTTTATTTTTATATGTCTGTTTTTCTGGGGGCAAATATGAAGGGGGGGGGGGGGTCTTCATGGCTCATAAAGTTTGCTGTTCTAAAAGTCATATTAGGTAAATGTTTCCATGTTTCTCAAATGTAGCAGTATAAACTCTCACCTCGTTGGTGAGACAGAGGTACATCTATGAGAGTTCAACCACCGTTAATAAGGAAAAAAAGAGCTGAATTGAATTTCCATTACTGTTTTTACTCATTGACAATGACATCACATAGCAATGTGTCACAGCTGGGCGTGAGCATAGAAAGGGTCTGAGGTAGCAAACCAGCTGTGGCACTGTGGGCTACAGAGAGTGTTGCCCCAATATGTCCGGGCTGAACCCACGCCACCACTTTGATGTCCCCGTTAGTTTGGGCGCTGCAGCCACTGGCACAGAGACAGCATGTGTAATCAGACACTGGCACTTGCCTTTATTAATAGGCACATTGCTACACTCATAAAAGTGACACTTCCAAGATAAGCATCTCTCAGCAGAGAGAGGTCATTCAGCTCATCAGCGCAACAGCGTATGCATGTGCACATGTGCGTATGCGCGTTAGTCTATTTATCAATCTGCAACGTTCCGTAATGTCGAGCACTACTTTCCTTTCGTAAATTTGTAATTTGTAATTTGTAAACTGTTTAATCACCAATTTCCTCATTTGCATGATGCAAAACATGACAGTTCCCCTATGGGAACTGTCATGGTGGGTACATGTAAGAAAAGATGCGTGCCCTTGGCGCTTGTTCTCGTGGACAGACCGCCCCACATTAATCTATAGTGTGGGTGTGTGATTTATGTGCTGTCTGTCCTTCACTCTACAGTAACTGACATGTTTGGACTGAGGAGAGACTCTTAGTGAACTTCTTACCTTCAGTGTCTTTCTCCAAACAAAGACAAGGAAGGGCAGATTGAACATCGGCTGAGGTGACGGTAGAAAACCTGACCCATATGCAGTAAAATAATCAGTTATGCCACTTTTGAATACATGCAGTAATGCATCTATTCACTGCACTGACAGTGAGGATGAGGGTTGGGGGAGGTGGACTAATAAGGACACTGCAACTCTCGTCCATCCAGTAACAAATTAAGTGGCTTGGAAGGTGTCCAGGAGTCTTCCTGCACTTTGCGATTGCAGCGTTCGCTAATTGATTTTTCAGCCAGGCACACCGTCAAGAAAACATTACACAACAGGATTAGGACCAACGAGGGGCCTGGGGGCTGCCTGCGGTATAGGTGGGGAGTCCTCCAATTAAATCTCTTTTCAGCAGAGTGGAGTTCTGCCATTAGAGTTAATAACATTCTGTCATATTCCCGTCTGCACTTCCCATGTGCAGCACTACTGTATGGATGCTGATTATGTGTGTGTGAAGAGTGTTTGTCTCTCAACGGACAATAAACTTTTACGTTACTCTAGCAGCGTAGCAATGCTGTGCTACCTACAATACACCCAGCAGCCGGCAGTATATATTTTTCCCATCAGAAATATAAGGCCTTTTCTTTTCCGCCCAGATCAAAATAGTAGCGTGTTATTTCTTGCTTATAGAGAGTCAATCAGTCTGTACACAAGCAGTAGAAAAATGTTGTTGACGTGTTGTACATGCTGCATGTGTCCAAGTTAGAAGCAGGGGATTGGAACACCTTCAACCAATCAAGAACAGCACACACGTGAGTGAGGATGATTTTTTTTAATACAGGGAACTAAACTATGTACAGTGCATGGGCCTTGATTGCAGCCTGGTTGGGCACAAATAGTTTAATATCGTCATATCTTGCTGATTAGCTGAGATAAAAGGAACGGCAGCGCTCACAAGACCTGGACGTTCTCATAAGAAGGATATGCATTAAGACAAAATGGTGGTGCGGCTTTTGCATAACATAGCCCCTCTCCGGTCTCAACTGAGGTATATCATAGCGATTAGAAACAAAACGCACCCATAATCCTGTGTAGGTGTTATGTTTGGCTGCCCAAAACCCTGAGTTTACAGATCCTTATGAAATCATATCATGATGATCGATTGCACACACTATGTATGCCTCTAAGGGAGATCTGGGAGGCCAAGCGGTGCTTGCCACATTCTTACAGGGCCATAAATGGTTAGGGTTATGGATGGACAGAGGAAGCCATACAGAAAATGAGAGAGAGAGAGCGAGAGAGAGGGAGAGAGAGAGAGAGAGAGAGAGAGAGAATGAAAGGGGGTTGGGGTTGGAGCGGCAGGGGCTAACAGTGAGAAGAGGATGAGTTATGAGCTGTCGTTAATCTGGCTGCTATCATCATCATCTGTCCTGTGGTCATTACAGACCGGGGGGGGGAAAGGGGGGGGAGCTGCCAGCAGGCCACTGATGGAGAGGGCTGCGGGGGCTAGACTCAGCCCACCTATAACACACGCTCTCCCTCCCCCCCCTCCCCATCAGCAGGAGCAGCAGAGGGAGAAGAAGCAGGGAAGAGGAGGGGTAGTGAAGGCAGATTGGCGGGGTGTAAAAAATAAGAAAAAAGTAAATGATGAGTTGACGAAGGAAGGAAGGGAAATGTTAGCGTTTTGGTTAGAACTCACTGACGATGCCCTCATGGCTCAGGTCAACACATTTCGCAGACCATCAGTTTCATTTCACTGCGTGAATCAGTGTGGAAAGCCTCGGAATCATTGCGAATGTGTCTGAGTAGCTACTGAACATACCAATCAGCGTCACATCAATAGCTAAACAAGTTTGTTTAAGGCGTGGGAGTGGTTTAGGTGTGAGCGTTGTTTAGGTGTGCGCCGTGGTTTAGGTGTCGGTGTGGTTGTGGTTTATGTGTGGAAGTGGTTTAGGTGTGGGCGTTGTTTAGGTGTGGGTGTGGTTAAGGTGTGCACTGTGGTTTAGGTGTGGGTGTTGTTTAGGTGTGGGCGTGGTTTAGGTGTGGGCGTGGTTTAGGTTTGCTGACAGGCAGCAAAAATAACATAACAGACGGTTCAACCAATAAATTGCCAAGTTTTTTTTTAAGTATCTGCCCTTTTCAAACAGTTTCGATGGACAGCTCACAGACGGACTTGTGATTAACAATCCATCTGGCATGTCAGGTTAGCATTCTCCACCACTTCTCCTGCATGCTGAGGAGTGTGGCTGCAATGTCCAGGCTGAGAAACACAAATGGTCCAGGATCTGTTCATCTACAAACCAAACTTACTAGTGACAAAATGTAGTATGTAGTTCTTTGGGACTTTCAATATTACCTAGGCATGTATCCAAACATAACTACATCTAAGTTAAGTAAACTAAGAATTTCACCCATCTTAATAAAAACCCAGGTAATTGTAAATCTTCCTTTTGTAAATACATTAAAATAATTGTGTAGATACGAAAGTAATATAGAGAACAATAATTTCAGACTGTAGCATGTGGAGCAAGTATTTTATTTGGGTGCAAAATCTTACGAAATCGCTGCATCTACTATAGTGTGTCAGATGCTAAAGCCGTAACAGGTTTAGTAAGCCACACTTCTCAATTATCACAATTTCAATCACACAGAAAATGTAGGATGCAATCAAAGGGAATGATTGCAAAATGATTGAAATAACGTAGACATATATGTGCCATATCTGATTAAGATAAAGTGATTAGCTTAGACAAACTAAATATAAACCCACTAAGATGTGCAAAATATTCTACTGTTATATATCTTGGTGGTATTATATTATGTATTTATTGGAAGTGATCCGTGTGAAATGTCCTCTACACAATCTGGTCATTTGAAATAGCGCCATAATCTGGTTATTGTTATTTTATAGATGTAGCAACCATGTTCTATCTAAACAGACAAAAAAAAAAGGAAATAAGTGTGTTTTCATTTGTCTCTCTGCTCAATTTATGAAATAGAGTTTAGAGCTAAATATCTGGAGGCGCCACTTCATGTCTGTAGTGGCTTTGTTGTGTCTTCAAGACATGAAGTTCAGAAATGTTTTCTTTGCATAAGATGGAGGGGAATCTAAAATAAAAATACTAACTTGGAATCAGCTGTAAAATAGCGTGCTGATGTTGGCAGTCTTCCCTTGTGTGTGCTCTCCCTCTCTCTCTCTCTCTCTCTCTCTCTCTCTCTCTCTCTCTCTCTCTCTCTCTCTCTCTCTCTTTCTCTTGCT
>JAODTR010007863.1:0-10062 GCA_025399935.1 Amblyopsis rosae | reverse complement strand
CACACACACACACACACACACACACACACACACACACACAGACAAATAACATAACATACAAGGTACAAAATGCAA
The DNA here is from genome assembly GCA_025399935.1 of Amblyopsis rosae. NCBI lineage: Eukaryota > Metazoa > Chordata > Actinopteri > Percopsiformes > Amblyopsidae > Amblyopsis > Amblyopsis rosae. The sequence continues at coordinate 9,987 of JAODTR010007863.1, read as the reverse complement.
ATACCTAGAAGCTAGAGAACTGATCATTACACATATCTACAACCCCCTCCCCACCCAACACACACAGGTGCTATAATGAGAGTGTCTGATATAGTCTATTGATCAGCTCCTGTGTGCGCTGCAGTGGCTCCTGGGAGAACACAGCATCACATTAAAGACAACATTACACCTTATCAGCCAGGGGCCAAACCCAAGGTGACCTTCACATTACCCACTCTGTTACAATTAACTGGATGGGGGGAGAAAGACTAGTGCATCTTTTTAGTAGCATTCAGTGGCAGCATATGCAGGCTTATTCTTTTGTGTACGTGTCACACACATATTCAAAACACTGCCAATAGCAGCACTGTACTGTATGCTCCCTGGCATCTTGTCTTGCCTCAAGCGAACCACTTGGACACAACAACTTCCTTGTCAAAGTAATGGCACAAAGTAGGCCCATTAGCGGACTCTTGCCACTGCTTTCTGTTCTTCGCGCCCCTCCATGTTGCGCTACACAGTGACCATATGGCTTATGCATAATAATAACAATAATAGGTGTGCATTTGCAACTCATCAATCCTGCTAAGCAATCTTGTTCTTCTCCCACACTGTGGCACAGAGCCTTTGGAGAACAAGGCGTTATTTCCACTAAAGCATCCAGCTTTTTTTTACATAAAAAAAGCAGGGATACATTCAAAGTTATGGGCCAAATAACAATGTAAAAAGACAGTAGTAAATAAAATTGTTCCTCTGTCATTTACAGCACTGTAGCTAAATCACAGTTGAAAGGAAATATGGACATTTTCAATGTAGCTCTCATCTTGAGCCATATGCTGACTCAGCTATGTAATGCCTCCACAGAATATGATTAAACGGTGGGGTCAAAACAGGAGGTCTTGCAGAGCAGTCTGCAGTGAGGACATACACCTGATGTAGTGGGGCGATTTTGAACCCTGTGGAATGACCATGAGCGGCCTTGTAAGTCATCAACAAGGCCTTGTTCAGAAGATAAAAATAAGATTTTCCATTACAGTCAACTGAAAAATGAGGACTGTTAAAGGCAGCGTCAGTCATGCTCAAGAACACTTGCTTAACTCAAGCTCAAATCAAAACAATATTCCTCCTCTCCCTCCGCAGCACCGGCCCACACATCGAAACACACCGTGAAGCAATGCATAGTAGTACACCTTTGTTGTGAGCTTTGTTTATGTTCCTATTCAAGAAGCCAGGGTTGTGTAGAAGTATAAGATTATATTTTCAACACGCACAGAGAACGGTAAACTAGCGAAATTTGACAACATGTGTATTAGCTACAATCAATTTGCAATGGATTACTTTAACTTTAATTAATATTAGACACACAAAGCCTGAACAACAAGACCTAATAGCAAACCCTAAAACAAACCCTTTGGATAAAGGCTTGAAATAGCTTGTAGGGCTGACTTTTGAGGTACAGCGTGTTCAAAGCTTTGCCCTCCAGGGTAAGGGAATTTGCCGAAAGCAAAGCACATCTTGATCAATACAGCCACAGCTATTCCAGGAAAATGTTGGTGTATTAAAATTTCCACATTATGGCCAAAAACATATTGATGTAACAGTGGGCTATTGGTTGGAGAGAGTACGGCATACTCAACAGTGAACAGGATTGTATTATAGCAACACAAATTAGAAAACTAACTACTACACTACACTACACCACACTACAGAACAGCTAAATGATTTGGGCTTCTAATGGTCAGACCAAGACAAAATGTCTTGTCTCAAAAGCTGGAGACGCCTGTGTCTATATGCTCATCCAGGCCCCACTAAACCACATAGGATGCTCTCCTCTGATTCACTTAACGTGGAGACATGTCACAGGTGTGTCTGTGCTGGTGCTTCTGGGTGGAGCCACCTTCCATAGATGTGGAAGGTCTTGACCACCATGTCACCATCAGGCCTTTACACTGAGAAAGGTTCATAGGAATACTCATATTTGAATGAGCTAAATGACCCCTAAAAACTGTCTACCTCAGACCATTCCTTTTTATTTGATTAAACATATTTTTAATGACATAAAGGAAAGACATTTAATCCCCAGCTGAAGCCATTACTTGACTCCGAAGCCCTTCAGCACTGACGTCACTGCCTTCAACACTTAAGAGGTAATGACCTAATATAAGTCATTTTAAGACAGTGGTATTCATAAAATGAGAATACAGCGTGTATGTGAATGTGCGTTAGCGTGTGCGAATCATTTCTGCCTTTTGTGCAGCTCGTGCACTTCAATCACTCCCTCTCTTCTACTAGGTTATATTTCCCTTCTTTACTGTTCTATGGTGACCATGGTTACAATATTTTCTAACCCTGCGTTTATGATAATGGTTTAGAAATTCACAAGACAGCAGTTTAATCTATAACACAAGACCTGTTCTTGTATTGTATTGCCTGTAAAGATTGGTCATTCTGATAATGTACATTATACTGCTAGTGTGATGTGCACCATCACTTCCAGTTATGACATACTAAAGTTGTGGCTGTTGGCGGGGATTTACTCTGCTAATGCTACTAGGTCCTGCCTATATGTAACAGCACAGTATTGCTAGCAGAGAGAAAACAGTGTGTACCACAGTGGACTGGGAATGCAAGTCTAACATTAAGCTCCATTGTGGCACTGGCCATATTCTCTTTCAATCAGAATGATGGGTAATAAATACTACAAAACCAAACTGGCATAATAAATAGACATTGCATGAGTCCCATAACAACTTGATTTACATCAAACTTTGAGTAAATTTGTCTAGTTTTATGAAGACAGGTTTACGTACACGAATTATATGACAACCACAGTTTTAGTCTGAAACGTATTAAAAGTGTGATCTCCATTCCACTCCCTGGATGTGGTCTGTGACGTCTACATAATGGTAGTTCCTGAAACGTATGGCAGCATCTGTCAGGCCTTAGCCTGACATTTGAAGGGCACGCTGTGATGTATATCCTTTAGGGAAAGAAGCCCTGAAGCCCTTTGGGAGGCAGGGAATAACACCACACTGTGTGTGTGTGTGTGTGTGTGTGTGTCTGGGAGAGCTCATTAAGATGTTGTTTATGGAGTCTTGCAGTCCAGAGCAGGGAATCCCTTTCCATGATAACAAGAAATGAAAAGTCATTGTGAACCAGACGTGAAGATAAGATGGGTTAGGACAAGGTAGGTCACAGTGTCAGTGGCTACAGGCTATACTGATTAGCTACACTGGAAACCACAGAGGGGTGAGCAGAAAGGTATTGTTGGTCAGTGACATTTCAGTGTCAGCACTTCGCTTCACGGCTCCCCGAAAGGCCAGTTTGTGATCTACAAACACACGTTTGATAAAGAGAATATGAGAATTGTGCTTTGTAATTTAAATGTATGGATTTACCGTCGTACGCCTACTTTACGTTCGCCTACTTTTAAGCAGTGGTGAGATCAAAATGGAAGAGGGAGTAAACAATCAGGATGGAGATTGCAAAAGATAAGGAGAACATATATGATGTAAGAGATCACATCCAGGGGAAAGGGAGTGTGAAGGAATTAAGGGCTGAGACAAGATTTAAAAAGTGGATCAGTGATCAGAGATGGGTGAAGACTATCCATGGTATAGCCTATGTCTATATTCAAGCCAATAAGACATCTGTCTTCCTTGTAGGTCACCGTGTACATACAGTACATCTATCATTTATTGTATCCTCTCTGTTTGGAAGAGCGGCGTAACTGTATCAACTGACACAAACAGTCCATGTTCTGCAGGGGCATGCACACTAACATCCTCTGGCAGGAAATACAGCGTTGACACAGGTAGATTAAAGTCCCTCTCGTGTGTGATTAAATTAAAGAGAGATTGCAGCCACTGTCACTCCAGTTTTATGGTTGGTGAATATCCACACACTATCTGATAGGTATTTATACATTGTATTATTGATCAACTATATTTATCCATTATATGGTCAGCGGAGCAGCATATCAATAAATGTTTATATAGTATCTGAGAGCCTAATTTGAATCTGTACCAAATGTACCCAGGACACCATAGGAGTGAAAGTACATACATATTCTTTGTTTATAAAGGACACTAGACTCAACATGTCAGCCTATCCATCAGTATTGAGAACATGGAGTACGTGCAGAAACATAATGTGAACAGGAATGTCTTGGTCCAGCTCATATCAGACCACTATTTAATATTTGTGTGACCAACCACACCTGATATGCTTCTTGTGTATCTCGATGCATACGATGCAGCACCCAACGGCTGTTGTATAATAAAGTATTTGCATTTAATATCCAGTTGACTTACTTGCATAATTAAAGTTACTCTATCTACCCATAACCCATTTATCAACACGATACCAGGATACCATAGCCACCACTAGCTAATTAGCCAAGTGTGGCTCATGCTATGAAATCCTATACAACATTGAGTTTGCAATGCATTATAAACAAACAGCTCAGTCTTCTGAGTCAATTTTATAATAATATATGTCAGAGAGTGTGTTTTGTTTAGATGGATACAAGGGACTGGAACTCCTGAAGCAACTTTTTTTTCTTTTTTCTTTTTTTTTATGGCAATAGCAACTGCAGTGAATTGCATAAGCATCATGATCATGAGAGCGAAAGTGCGGGAAATTGCACTTCCTGACAGCCTAATACAGGGAGCACTCAGCCTGATCTTGGCTTCTGCTCCACAGGATTCAAAGATAAATAATTACATTGATTAAGGACCCAATCAATGGGTCAGTGAATTAGAAACTCGGGGGACATAAGACCTTCCCCACACTCTCACTGCCACGCCACTTACATGTCTTGAGATGAGAAAGCAAAGGGAATGTAATGTCAGCAAACACTTGAATACAGACACACACAAACACACACACGCACACGCACACACACACACACAGGAACATGTTTCTTGAACGAAGCAGTGCTGAGGGCATTCAATCTTTTCCTCTAACCTTTGCTATTTTCCCATTGGCTAACACATTGGCTTTCACTCTCTTCTATTTTTTCATTGGACACAATTGGATGGTTTAGCCAATATAGCATCAAATCAAACAAGATATGCAGGAGAAAAAAAACTACCCTCACTCTGAGCACTATGTCTTTCAAACAGGGTTCAGCATCAAAACACTGAACATACTCCTATTGATTATCTCCTGCTCAGAATTATCTCATAGTTTTATAAGTGAATATAATCCAGTGGTTCACAACCTTTTTCCATTGGAGCCCCTATTTCCCACTTGTAGTAAAAAAAGCAAAAGATGACTCCCCCCTTCAATATTGTGCGGATTTTTAGCCTTGGCAATTAATAGCAAACGTTCATATGACGCCTCTGTGGCTCTTTGTAAATCACTGCCTACTCTTTTGAATACTTTTCTGATGTGGGTGGATTTATTTGAAGAAGAATTAGCCTACTGCTTAAACGTTCCTCTGCCATTAATAATAGGCTATTATTTTTAGATTGGCCTTGGCATTGCACATGATTTTTGAATAACATTTTGCTATTAAATTGTAGTCAAGCATTTTAATGCAGTTTGAACTCAAAGCAAATTAGATCAAGCGCCCCTCTTCCACCCCTGTGAACTCTAGCGCCCCCCAAAGACGGGGCAGGGGGGGTCGTGGACCCCAGGTTGGGAATCACTGGTATAATCTACTCAGTAAGGGAATGAGGAAACAAAAAGACGAGAGAGCAAGCAAAAGGGGTTAAAAAAAAACAACAACAAAGAATAACATTGAACTTTGAATAACAGTGGGGTGGAGCTTCAATGTGGAGGCGTCCATAAGGCATTGAAAGGAGTGGCGTTTTTGTTTTGATTTCAAATATCAACAAGCTTTTTCTACAATAACTACACCTTTAACACAAAAGAAGTTCTTCGACCTGAGAATGTGATTTTTAAAAATTATAATAAATTAACTAACAGATTCCTGACATAGTCTGTCAGATTGTGTTATTGTTTTCTTTCCTAGCAAAAAGATTCCAAACAGAGTAATCAAATCACAGTGCATGCACCTGGGGCTTATACCCGTCTATGTTGTACGTAATTCACGTGACGTTTCAATTTAAGTTTAATTTGAAGTCGCTGGAGTTTACTGACAGGTACGCCATAGTAGTGAATATCTAACAGCGCACATTTTCCCAAAGTGGATCAGAATAAGTAAAAGTCATGCAGATCAGACAGGCCATATAAGTCTATAAGAATTCTATAGTGTTGTTGTAATGTCTACAGTACATGGGAAATCTTTCTTATCTGGGAAGCTTGCCACAAGCAACTGTCCACAACCAAGTAAGGAGAAAGAGCTAAGCCACCGCTTGACGTCCTCACGTGTGTGATGAACACACACACACACACGCACACACAGAGAAGGACAGACAGACAGACACACATCAAATATATGTTTCTAGTCAGTACATGTATATATATATGATCCACATTCGTAAACATGAATCTCTGCCCTCCAAGTCTTCTTTCCAACTGTAGACTACAGTACAGTAACCGTCAAGTTCCAGCCGAGGCACCTCTGCATTGACTCAATAGGAATAACATGGAGGAGCGCTGTTAAACAATGAGCACTTCATGGCTCCATACCCTACCATGGAAAACAAACTGCTGCGTCCTCAACTGTCCAGAAATCAATGTTGTTTCTGGTCCATTTCACCAACCACTTTGCTTGTCACCCTGCCTGTAACACATGTCTCCCCCACTGGTTTTCCCAATGAAGAAAAAAATGGATCTCTCATATATCTTGGTATTTCTATGGATATACAGGCATAGCAACAGTTGCCTGGGGCTACCAAAGCTAAGAATAACTTGTTTTGGAGCTAGGGCCAGAGAAAAAGAAAAAAAATAATTCACAAGAAACCTTTCACAGCTTCACTTAATGAGTCTCTCCTTAGGTGGAAGCTGATTTAAATGAAACACACAAAGTCTCCCAATTTACATAATGGTTTCTTCATGACACAATTATTAACAATGATGCAGCAAAATCAATCACTCCTAATTACAGGAGCACAAAGTGACTCCTTATCGCTATGTAAATATTATGTTTGTCCTCACCATAAAGGCATTGAGGGCTTGCAGTTTAAATGGCACGAGGACAACGACTTGCGTATGGAAATTATGAACTTTCAAATAGCCTCGTGACGGTACTCCTGCGATACATAACAGGCTGGCGGTTGGGCATGTGTTAGTGCACGTTTTCTTAACCTGCACACAATGCATTGAAACAAAAGCTACATATCACATGCTGTTGGTCGAGGCCCTCTGTGGTATAACTAGCAAATTAATATACACAAACAGACATACTCCTGCTGTGGCCCATACTGGGAAAATACAGTGACACACTGTAAAGAGCTAAATGCCACAGCACAAGTAGAGCACATAACTTCAGGGAAGCGCGACAAGCAATGGCGTCCTTTGTAACTATCTTCCGCAAAGATTGAGAACATTCATGACAGAATTGTCACTATGGAAATACAATGTATTATTATAGATGTCTCAGTTGACAAAATATATGGCACTGTAACCAAAACACCAACCACATCAGGGCTGATATTATCAGCTAATACTAGCATATCACAGTCACAGAAGTCACAATAGACATTGTATCGGTGCATATTCTGTCATATCTACAGTTGAAAGGCTTTATTATGCATCTTGCAGTAGAACATATACGGCTGCGGTGCCATTAGTAACAACAAGCTCCCATGTTGGTTAAAACATGTAGAGACATGTTCTGTTTCGAACAACAGAGTAAGTAAAAGTCAACATGGTTGTCCTTTCACCATCTGTCCCTCTCCCTCCCTCTCCCTCCCGTCTCACCCCTTCCTGCAGAATGTTTCTGTTGTTGTTGTTGACGACGCACACTATTGTTGCAATGACCATGTCCACATGTCTGTCTGGAGGTCCGTGTGATTGCGACGCCCGCATTAAGGACCTCATCCTTCAACACCTGGTCTCTTCCCCTGGCCCTGGACCAGACTAGGCGGGCAGACAGAGCGTTCCCCAGGGCACCGCCGGGTGCCAGCTCTGCTATCATTAGCCTGCGCTGTTGCCAGAGAAGTGACCCTGATGGTGTCTCTACTCTCCTTCCTCAACACCTCCTCTCTTTTCAGTTCCCTCCATCCACTCACACACACCTGGGAGGGACAATTACAGAGGCATTAGACAAGCACATCCGCCGAAATGCCTTGGTCGGCAGTTTGGCCACCACTATTGCAGCGGATAGGATGGTGTAGTGGTCTGGGTGTTGGGCTCCCAGCTTCATTTGCTTTCTCGGCACGACTCTTCCCACTATTATATGGACAGGGTAAGACTATCACAACATAATTAGAGGAGAAAACCTCCCTGTGTGCTCACAATGCTATTTTCTCTCACTGTGCAGTATAGGCTTTTGTGTTCTCTGTCACTGCTTGAGGTTTGTAGGGCGGGCCTGTCTTATTAAAGCTCTGCTGAGTGATATCTGACGCAGCCTGTTTGTCTGCGTGTGCTCCTATAATGCTTCACATCATTCTTACAGGAAGTGTTTCCCCTGGCTCTTAGGTGTCGTCTTGGAAACTGTCTAGAGTAGCAGTTGCTTTTTCACACGTCTCACAACTGTCAAATCCGATTAGGATATATTGGGAGGTATTTTAGCATGCCTAATAGAGTGAATACCTGCACCTGCCCATCATTATTTGTTCACCCATTGTCAGTCAAATGCTACGCAGTAGGTAGCCCACGCATACATACATACATCATCCATGAGGCCTCACACACACCCACTAGATTGCCAGGTCACTCAGAATGAAGGGGACATTTCCAGACCCAACTGGTCGCTAAATGTCCCCATAACCACCCCGTAGTTAGTAATGAAGAGGCGGTTGACATAGAGTAGAGTGGCAGTTAAAAAAAGACAATGGGTGAATTGGAGTTGAGAATAAGCAACCAGCGGAGCAGTGGATACAGCTCCATCGCTCCTCTGCGCTGGCGCGCTGCCAAGGCCTGGCCTGGGCTGTAGCTCGCTGCTCTCCGCCCACGGAACCACCTCCTCAAATGGAATGCTCGCTCCGCATTAAGGGCCCCCCAATCAAATATTCGCTCTCCAAAACAACCAGTGTTTTCTCCGCGCTGCCCTGACCGCGGTACCGCATTACACTGACCCGCGGGGCCCCAGCGACGGGGAAGGGGTCAGTGGCGGCGTCCTACTCACAGTGGAGAACATTCCGCATGGCAGCCAACAAGCTTCTCGGCCCTGGACTCCTCAGCTGAAGCTAATTAATGGATAAATTACTTCAGGAGAAAAGTAGGTGGCTCAGATAGTGGAACAGAGTAATGAGTGAAACAGCAGCGCAGCGCGGACTGCCTTTCTTTGCTTTAATAATGAAAGTGAAATAGCACTCAATAAAGACGGCAGGCATTATGCTCTTGTTTCCTTCTGGGAGAGGAGAATCACAATGTGTCTGTAAGCGTATACCCTCGTTAACATCACAGAATCAAAACGTGTATACACTATTGACCTAAAGCCTGCTGCTATGACGTTAATGAGTAAGAGCCAGCAGAGTTGACAGACCACCCACAGACTGACGGACAGCTGAGAGCAAACCCTAAATTAGCATAGATGGGGTATTTATTGTTCTGACAATATTGAACGGTGAATTATAATCGGAAAAAAGTCAAAAGCCACTTTTCAATGTGCATATTATAGCCAGATTTCAGATTGTATGTTATCTCTGTTCGGGAATCTACAACTCATTAAGTATTGCTTCTAATTGAGTTGTAGATTCCCGAACAGAGATAACATGCAATCTTTTTTTTTCTCTTTCACCGCGGCAACAATCCCTATCACAGCAGCCTTTTGTTTGTTATTTGTCAGTTGACCACAAATTCTCTGAAGGGTTTGACCTTCACGGCCTGGATTTTACACCAATACCGACGCCTAACACTACCGTTCAAATGTTTGGGGTCACCCAGACAATTTCATGTTTTCTATGAAAACTCACACATTCTTTCCTCAAA
>JAODTR010007862.1:0-10063 GCA_025399935.1 Amblyopsis rosae | reverse complement strand
CAGTTCTGAAGGCGAAAGGGGGTCAAACACAGTATTAGTATGGTGTTCCTAATAATCCTTTAGGTGAGTGTATATTGCTTGAGTGTGAGAGAGTCAAACCAAAACAAGAGCATTTTTCTTCAGTAAACTATTTTGTTAAAAATCAAGCTTATACCTTGTAATGGACAGTTGAAGGCAGGTGCTAAAACAACATATAATATACTAGAGCTCATTTATTTTGACAAATGTGTACTTGTCAGCCTAGTCCAAGCCCCTGTGTGTGTGTGATATGGGGGAAGGAATTAAACCACCATGCTAAACCAAACATGTTATTCCTCATTGAAATGTAGACCTAATTAAGAGCCACATCGATATGATTAGCCAGACATTTTTTCCCCATAAATAGTCCTATGGCTTTTGGCTCATTTAAGACATTGTATTGCAAACACATACATGCTTTTGTGAAGTCCCTCAAGCTGTCATAATCTACAATAGTATAGCTTACTTCAATGACGACTTTGTGTACTTTTTATTGCCTGAAGCTGGTTCAGTAAGCCTATTTATTTTCCATTTTCTATGGACTATAAAATCCAATCTCCTTATAAACTGGGTCATGCTCTGTTATTCTATGTGCATAACTACCGCCTAAATCAACACTGCATAGCATGTTCCCATTCATTTCAATAAACAGTCAAAGGCAAACATACCACCCCCCTATACCCTTTCCCAACACCATCTAGAAGATTCCTACATCATGCCTGCCACTACTAACTCAAACTAACTTCACTATGTTGTCTTTATATGTTATTACTAAAACACAACAGCCAGCATAGGTCAGTACTACTTACATTTATATATTTTAATATAATACTCCTGGGTATAGGACTTGTATAGTCCCAGACTAGTTTACAGTAAATAAAAAAACAAGCCACTGTGTTTAAGAACCTAAAAACATTCACAACTACTGGTAGAATTCTCAAAGTAAAAAGAAGACACAGCCAGCCCTTTAGATTGACAAACTGAATTGCAGTGAGCTGCCCCGTCATATCCAAAGCCTCTCATTTGGGCCTATAGCCAAGCTACAGAGTAAAAAGAAATGCTCCCTTTGTCTTCGCCTCTCTCTCATACTAAAACACAGATGCGCACACACAAGCTCAAACAAACCTACAAAGACACACTGAGTCACACACAGACATCAGACAATACTGCTTGTTTACAGTTTGGCAAGCACACTGTAATGTGCACACATGGGGGATGCACAGTCAGTCAGTCGCTCTATCTCTCTCTCACTCACACACACGCGCACATGCGCACGCACACACACACACTGCTGTGTGTTTGCATGAATGTGCATGTGGGGCCTGCAAGGGTTGTTCCTGGAAAGAAGAAGGGTCATCTCAGGTGCCTATTCATTAGATATAAAGACATAAGCACCAACAGCCTTTAGACAGAAAACAATGTCAAACATGTTCTGCTTATACATTGAAAGGGCTATTTGTGATAGGTTTCCTGTCAACATATTCCAAAACTTAAGTCTACAGACTTTCCCAGCTCCATCTTAATAAATGCAACAAATAAAGTCGTTCACACAACCATGTACATTATTAGTAGGGAACTCTCACTCACAAGTAGCCTATTTCCTGGTTCGTGTGCCAATGTCTGCTTGTCTAGCTTGCCTGGCATACACGGTCATTTATTTGTTATTTCTGTATCAAATCGAGGCATTCGTCACAACCCAATACAATTAAACAATACTAGGTTGTTAGGCTTAATAGATTAAAGTTTACAGTTTGAGCAACATACTTTCCTATCCATACCTTTCAGCTTTAACGTGAGGAACTGTGGTATTGTGCGCTTATCTCCAAACAGAAGGGCTTGACCAGGGAAGATAGATACGAGATGTGCGAGATCAATGAGTTCCAGCAGCTGTAACGGGCTGACCGCGCCGTGTGCCAGTCTGCCAGTCCGGACTACTCCACTCCTACTGATGGGGGTGAGGGAAGGATGGCATAAACACGTATTTGATACCTTGACGTTGACGTTGAGTGTTAACGTATGTCACGTGCTCAAATATATCCGACTTTAATCGCCTGGATTGTCAAAGGTGTTATTCTTTGTGTGCTATCCATGTCCTTGGTGTTATGCAAGCCCATGAAACTATAGCGGTCGCGGATCGCTTAACACGCTGTAACATGTTGGGTTCGCCCAGGTGACGTGCTGGAATTGTTTCCCTCGGCCATGTTCGCTTTTCGAAGTGTTGCAGTAGACTATATTTTATATAGACATAGTCTGCTGCTGGTTGGCCTTTTACAGATGTCATTCAGATAATAGTGTGTGTATGTGTGAAGCGGGGGGTAATTTGCGATCAGTACAATTTTTAAGAGGGTACATATTCGGCACGACGCTTATGTTATCCACGCATACTCACATAGACTCACAATTTCAAGCATTTCCGAAATAGTCCACCAAATAAAAACGATTGAGTCTGCACCGAGAGCGGCAACGATGCTCTGACACGAACGGTCAACAAAAGCTGGCAATCGCGTCCCCTGCTATTGTCAATTTCAACCACATCAACAGGTCATCCCAGGACACGCAGCAGCCAAGGACCAGCCTGCTATACGGAACCAGTGCGGCACGGAGCGGGGAGAGGGAGGCATAATTCAACTACTGTGGTGCCCTACGGCGGGTAGGCTAAAAACGCACTAGAATGTGTACGTTGGACCACAGGAGACTAAAGGCAAAGTACTGTATCATGCATTTAAGACGTTCAAAAGTGGGCAGTGATAGCCTATAGCCTCTATGCTATGTAAAACTCCTCTTGACACCCAAAGAATTGTCGTCTTGCCACCTTGTGAACGACTAAGTTTATGCTAACCTATGCTGAATGGTCCTGGTGGTCCCGAATAGTGGTTATTACGGATAACGACACTTCCTAATAACCTATACCGCCGATTGTAGATATGCAGTTGCCTACCCCGGCTGATCCATCTGGTGCACGATAGACACTCACCCACTCGCTGGGAAGTCGAAGCCGAGCGTTTCACTGAATGGGGACTCGATTCAGCGCTCTCGCTCTCCGATTTTCCTAGCTACAGTCAAAAAGCCATTCAATCTTGGTAAAACGTCGACAGCAGGTCTGTCGAGGGCAGTGCAGCCAGTGGGCCTATCCCAGGGGACTGCGGAACACAGAGTCACTGATTGCATAGAACACAGGGGGAGAAAGGCAGACATGACGATGACGCTCAATCGCCTGCTCGTTTTACAGCGCAGCCTCAATTTGGGAAGACCTATCCCCACGACGAAGACTGTTTGCGCATTGGCACAGCAGTTGCCTGCAAAACGAAACCGCCTCTTTCTCCCCCCTTCAATGCATGTAATTATGTAGGCTGCGGCTGCGCTGTGTGCGATTGACGAGAAAAAGTAGGCCGTCTGAGGGCGCGCACGCGCGCGCTCACATAATAATAACAACAGATAAATAGATAAACTCACAGTGTAGCAAAAACTGATAATGATAAAGGAAAAAATCCTCTGTAGGCCTATACATCGTATACCGTTACGTATGTGTTATGTGGGTGTTTTGGAATGGGACCACTGTTTGCCTTTGCCCTTCAAAGCATGTTGGCCCAAACCCATGCTGGAGTTCAAAAATGTGCAGGGATTCAGCAGGTTATAGTTTATCAACTTAAAATATATTATTAATAATATGCGCGAGGCTTGAATCAGAGTGAACACATACATAATATATATTTAATATGCCAACAGTGCAACCCTTAAACTAATACTTTGTTGAAGCACCTTTTGATTTTATTACAGTCTTTTTGGAGTAGGAGTCTATTAGCATGGCACATCTCTTTTTGCAAAAGCGCTCCAAGTCTGTCAGATTGCGAGAACATCACGTGTGCACAGCCCTCTTCAGAACACCCCACAGATGTTCAATTGGATTCAGGTTCTACTCTGGTTGGGCCATTCCAAAATGTTAATCTTCTGGTGAAGCAATGCTTTTGTGGATTTGGATGTGTGCTTTAGGTCGTTGTCGTGCTGAAAGGTGAACTTCCTCTTCATCTTCTTCTTTCTAACGGACGCTTGAAGGATTTGTGCCAACATTGCCTGGTATTTGGAACTATTCATAATTCCGTCCACCCTGACTAAGGCCCTGGTTCCAGCTGAAGAAAACAGCCCCAAAGCATGATGCTGTCACCACCACCATGCTTCACTGTGGGTATGGTGTTCTTTGGGTGATGTGCAGTGTTGTTTTTGCGCCAAACATACCTTTTTGGAATTATGGCCAAAAAGTTCAACCTTGTTTCATCAGACCATGACACGTTTTCCCACGTGCTTTTGGGGGACTTGATGTTTGTTTTGGCAAACTTCAGCCTGGCTTGGATATTTTTATTTGCAAGAAAAGGCTTCCGTCTTGTCACACTACCCTATAGTCCCTTCATATGAAGTATACTGGACATTGTTGTCACATGCAGCACACAGCCAATATTTTCCAGAAATATCCTGCAGTTCCTTTAATGTTGCTGTAGGCCTCTTGGAAGCCTCCCTGACTAGTTTTCTTCTTGTCTGTTCAATAATTTTGGAGGGACGTCCAGTTCTTGGTAAATTCTCTGTTGTGCCATATTTTCTCCACTTGTGTTATATGGTATAGCTAATGCTTTGGAAATTATTTTGTACCTCTCTCTTGACTGATATCATTCAACAATGAGATCCCTCTGATGCTTTTGAAACTCTCTGCAGACCATGGCTTTTGCTCTGAGATGCAACTAAAAAAATGTCAGGATTAATTAATTGATTGATTGATTGATTAATCAAAGTCACTTTAAATGATGGCAGGTGTGTAATGCCTTCTATTTAACACAAGTTTGAATGTGATTGGTTCATTCTGAACACAGCCACATCTCCAGCTATAAGGGTGTGCACAGTTATGCAACCAGGTTATTGTAAGTTGTTTTTTTTTCACTTTCCCAATTGAATTGTTCACACTATAGGTCACATTAAAGGTGGAAAAAGTTCTGACATCATTTTTCTTTGTCTCATTAATTTACATCACAAAAACCTGGCATTTTAACAGGAGTGTGTAGACTTTTTATATCCACTGTATAAAATAATATGATTAATTAGACTATATTTTTAATTGTCACCTGTCACCTGAATTTTGGTTTTCCTCCAAAACATAATTGATGCAAAATGTGTATGGACATACAAACCTCGACTCACTATACCTCCCCTTCCCCTGCAGGCTACATAATGTCTTATGCTGGAATGTAATTCTAAGTATATCCAAATGCAACGCAATATCTGCATTTTTTTCACAATTAAGAAATTGTTTATTAGACAATTTTATTGTAGAATGATGAAATCGTAATACAGAAGGGAATAAGGTAGGCCTAAACAATCAGCAAACACGGAGGTCGTAAAACTATGTAAAAAGTGTCACAATTTGCTTCTTGCGTTATGTACACTTGTAATATTTGAGGCTTTGAAGCTTTTATTATTTGCACCTTGAATCAAAGTTCACATCCAATATGGATGATAGCCTACACTCCCAAGCTTATGAACTTCTTCCATTCCAAAGGCGGAACCATGAGGTTAGAGCGTCTTTCATGTTTTTATCGGAGGGGACAAATACACTTGTACTTAATATTGAGGGGGATACGACCCCTGCATACCCTCCATAACTATGCATATGCTTTCCTGACCTTACCTGCTGGCTTAACACACAAGCTACTAGTGACATTGCATTTGGCACATTTGGCACAACTTCATGTCCATAGTCTTGACTTGTACTATATGCACTACATGTTACCAGAACCACTGGCTGGGAAATGCCAGCCCACACACTCTGAATCTCTCTGCATTTCTGCTTGGACTGTTGCTTCCGGAAACCCAGACTTCCTATTTCACTGTGTGTGTGTTTTTGCATGTAGGCCTAGTCCTGCATGTGGAATGATTTAATTATATAAACTTTGAATTAAATTGTTCCACATGCAGGGCTAGGCCTACATGCAAAAACACACACACAGTGGAATGTGTCCCTTCACCCGTTGACTACTCTCTAGGGCTTGTCCCCAAGCTCCCTCCAAACGATAGGGCACATTTCACAGCACACACCTCTTGGGTGAGGAGGCTGGGGCCAGACCAATCAGGGCCATTCATCATGCTTTGGCACCCCTGGGCCCAACAGTATGGCCAGGACAAGGAACCATCTTCTGGCGATGTGTGCCTTCCCCCCGGTTTCCACAGGCTATCTCTGGTTCCCAGTGCAGCGTTTCCACCTATTGTATCACTCCGTTGACAGTGTGCTAATTTGTTTCACAAATTCACATTTGTATTATTAGTATTATTACTTTTACTGTTTTTGTGTTGTGTGTATTATTGGTTGGTTTTACCCATATGTTCACCGACTCTCATCTGCCATTATATTATTTGGAGGCATGTTGATCAAAAGCTACACAAGTAACCATGACAATATATTGTCCAGTCTGTCTACGCAGGCACATTTAATGGTCCAATGGGTTGTGATCTGCTGATTGAAATTGCCATAGCATACACTGTTTGAATTCATAATTAAGTAGTCATGTAATTTCTTATATGACTTCTTTCTTCACAACACAAATGCTGTGGAAGCATATTAAGGGAACATACATTTTCAAGTACTTCTTGTGGTCTGCACAAGAAGCCCCAGCAAAATAATTGGAACACAGCAGCTATCTTTAGCAGACATCTATGATAGGCAAGTCTTGCAGAAGACACGGCCTATCATAACCATCCATGACCATCCACTCTTATAAGAATGTAGGTGGAGGTACAGATTCCTTAGGGTAAAACCAATAGGTACAAATATTAATTGTTCCAAGGGCAATATATATCTTAAATTAGCACTAAAGCCTGGGCGGTAGATAAAACACCTCGTAGAAATGACACTGTACGATGACGATGCAATGTTTCTATGGTCTGAGTATTTCTGTGCAATAAATGTTGAAGGCTATTATGATTTAGACTGATTAACGTACTATGTCTCCACGTATGTCTCTGTTTTTATCATTTTACTGCAAATAAAATGTCCCCTCGAGGGACAATAAAGACTAAACTGAACTGTACGGTGGTTTAACTCTTTCTGCTGATGAAAGGCAAACTGCTGTGTCAGCATGTGACACAATGAGGCAACATACTCCCACCACACATGGCTGATTAGTGGTTTGCATTCCTCTTTTCTCCCCGCCCTTTCACTCACATCATTCTCTATTTTCTACACCTCCATCTAACGTCAATTTGGAGATCTTCCATAGAGGTATAAGACTGGCACTACACCAACTACGCCACTAGATGGAACTGAAAGCATTGCTTTCGGGATGTAAATGCTTAGAACACCAGTTATTACATTTGTTTTTAACACAATAAAGTTTATATATATATATATATATATATTTTAACACAATAAAGTATATATATTATAATATATTATTTGAACATTTTAAATAATTTCCACAAAACACGATGACAAAAGGGCTTTATGAATACATTAATTGATTTCAAATTAGTTTCATATTGATCACTGCATAATTCCAGTTATTGAGGGATTGTGACATAACACAATTTCACCACTGATTTTAACATTATTTTATTTTATTTTGAAGACAATAAAGACAAAACCTCATGAAATTACTTGTTTTACTTGTAAAGCCATTGTAAAGCCTTTAAGATTTTACTTCATAAAACATGAAAGCGGCCACTGAACAATCACATTTTCTTTTCTCATATTCTGACTCAGTATTCAGGTTACAGAAAGTGGAGCCGGATACCTAATGCATGAGATAAATTTACACAAAATAACAATTAAATACAATTAAATAAAACAAGGTTCTATTTTGATAGCCAGCTCTTAACTATTTACAGGACGTGATTGAATACCTGATTTATAATATGTACAATATGCTGAAAACTATCATGTATCACTGTACTATCAACAAACATTTAAATGTCACAATACAATATCCAATAGTATGAAAGGTCAAATTATGAAGATATACATTTAAATTGAATGTCACATGATGACAGTGGATGTACCAGGAGCACATTCAAGTGGATTCATTTTTTTCTCTTCCGACACATGACCTAAACAAAAGCTTATTTTTTCATGCAGAAAATGCAGCATTAACAAATCAGAAACTTTAAATAATCTATGGGAAGGGGGTTCCCAGTCCCACATTGAAAGCCATTTCTCTAGGAAAGGTCAAAAGAGGGTCATACAGGGTGGCATTCCAGGGTGGGCAGGGTGCCCATGCTTCCCTCTTACCAGGCCCCTGGCACAGAATTCTGTGTGACTCCATCCCAGCAACAACGTCACAGTTTAAGGCTGGCTGCCACTGGATGTCCACAGTGCCAGATCATACCATAGCCAGCCAATGGTGGAGCTCAACCACTCAACCACATCCATCCCGAAAGAGAAATTCCTTCAAGCCCACAAGATGCAAAATACAGATTCAAACACACATTACACACACACATACACAGGTTTTTCAATATTTGTGTTGACTTCACATATTATATCATAATTATAATTATATTTCATATTTGTGCGGACCTGCCAACACACCAGTTACCATTGCTTTTATACCCATGACTTATTCTCATGGTTCCAGGCAAATTCAGCACTCACTATGTTATATGAAGCAATGTCTCCCCCTTTTGGGCAATGGTATGAAACATGCACAGGTTGCAATGCACACAATCAGGCATAATCAGGCGTAATCCAATATTTTTAATTGTGCCAGGGTTCCTGTATAAAATGTATTTCTTTAAATAAAAATACATTTTGACCAGTTCATGCAGAAAAGGCACAAATTGTTACATAAGAATTCAACAGAGTACAGAAACCAAAGTGTTTGATTCTCAAATTATTATGGGGGAGGACGCGAAGACCCCCCGCTTCATATGCCCCTAATGTTCAAATGAAATCTAGGCCCATGCACAATCAAATATGCATGCTAATGTTAGTAGAGTAGTTTTTATTTTTTTATGTATTATACAGTTTAATCAGGCATTACAAGCATATTGTCAAATGAAAGAAAATGTCTTGTATTGCTACTTGCTCCGCACTAATGCCAAAGCTACTAAAACAGGAACCATAAACTGCCAGAATGTGCATTAAACTGCAACAGCACTTTAAAAAAATCTGAAAAATAAAGACATTTTGAGGGCAGGCTGAATGTAACTTTTACTTCTTAAAATTGCAGTTTATAGAGTAGCCTATACTACAGTACAGTAGGTTGCTCTGGTCATGCACGGTCAGGCACGGTCCATTACAATCTTCAGTCATTAATCATTTAGTCTGAAAGTAAAAAGCATTAGTTAATGTTTTTTTGAGTCATATATTTTAATTTTAAACCCCATGTTTAACATGAAACTACAGTAGCTACAAATATATAACCATATTGAATTGAATAACATGCATACACACTACATGTCTAGCTATTAGGTTGTAAGGCAATGTTTTATAGTTTATGCTCAGCCTTCTCACCTTTATAAGGGTGACCACAGCTCCATAGAAGAGAGACAACAGGAATAGGAGAAGAAATGTAAGGACCATGTACCAGTTATCTTCCCCCAAGTCTTGCAAGATCGCATCATGGCTGTTGTGATCAAAATACACACCTTGCTCTAGAATTTCTGATTACAATAAAACAAAAACAAACAAAGAAAATAAAAAATAGTTGTTAGTTGTCATTGTTACTTTATTATGTAGAAAATATTTTTCTTAGAGCCTAAAATTGGCAAATGATGACAGTTAATTTTTTTTATCACAAAATACATTAATGTTAATACACATTTGTTATTTTAGTTCAGATATTGAGGAAAAAGAAGACCATAGTTTAATTTTGGAACAAGCACTTAATTTTAATTGTCAACATGCGTAGCAACCAAATGTACCTGCTTTGGATATGTTCATGTCTAGCGTAGTGGTCGAGTGTGTCACCCTGCATGTGTAGACCGCCCCAGGCAGCCAGTCAACAGCCGACAGGTCAAGTCGGCTGTGGATGCTGAACTTCCCATTTGGACCTCTGTGGGGTTCACTGGT
>JAODTR010007861.1:0-10063 GCA_025399935.1 Amblyopsis rosae | reverse complement strand
CTTGGGTTGTATGTTAACGTTGTTTAATTAGACAAGTTGGGGGATGGTTGGGTGGGTGGAGGCACTGAGGCCAGGTTGGTGGTGCCCCCCCCCCCCCCACACACACACACACACACACACAGAGTACACATATAGAGTAATGGTACCCTTTGACAGACATAAACACACTGTCTTAAGCACACACACACACCCTATCCCACGATAAATGCTAATTATGAAATAATCTGAGGCCAAATATCACGACCTTACATGTGACTGGTACATTTAAACTTTGTGTTGTGAGCTCACCATGCCAAATAAGGAGCCCTCCCTAGTTAGACATAGATGAAAGGTTTATGAATGCAGTAACTAACAGCTCATAAAGTCCTGTAAAGCCAAATTTGGAAATGAGAGCATTTTATAACACACAGGTACTCTCAGTGTTGGGCAAGTTGCTCATTAAAAAAGTAATTACTCTGTCAGCAATTAGTTGCAATACATATTGCCTTACATTATTACCACCCGTCACTTTTTGCTATCGATCCAATATAGGAATGCCTACTTTCACACTTTTACACTATGAATATATTATAACTGAATGACTAGAATGATGAAATCAATCCATTAAACCTGAAACCGTCTCTTTGTACCAACAAACTACTTTCTCAGTGCACGGTAGGTAGTTTGAAATAGGGGGCCTGGGGCTGGGGTGAGTGCACAGCATTGCATGACAGTGCTTAGATAAACTTTAACCCCAGGCACAATTTTGACATTGCAGCAGCCAAAGAACAGCCCAGACCCCCCACCCACACCAGAAAAACATATATGGAACTATATGGAAAGGGAAAGTAGGAAGTAAGGCATACAAGATGATAAGCACAGTATAGCAACACTAGAATGTGTCCACTGAAAAGGAACAATAGAAAATGTGCAAATAATGTAATTCGCAGATAAGGGGGGTGATGGGGAGGACACAGATAGGCAAGCTCTCAGTGGCTGATGAGATGTCATTATCCCAGCTTGGTCTCACACTCACTGTTTCGCAGCCTGTCTCCTTGAATGGGTGACTGACCGCGGCCCAAATGCTCAGACACACTCAGACAGGCACATTGTGTGTCTTGCTCACTGCCCAGAATCTCCTCAGGGCCGAAGCTTATCTTCTGGTCATGGCCAGACAGAGACACCTGCAAAAGCTGCGGATTAGCAGGCTGCCTGGGGTAAGGTTTTATGCAATGGGCCAGAAGATCCTGGGCTGAAGGCAAATGGAGGCTGAAGGCAAGCACGACAGAAGCATCGCACGGCTCAGATTAAGATCAATGACTTTCCAAAGCCGCTGTATAAAACATTGAATGAAAGACTCATCCAGGAGAAGCGAGGTAAACATGCTTTGATGACAGCAGAGAAAAGGGGAAGCGCGTTTGTTCTCTTTTAAAGCCTCACAGAAACACAACAGCAAAGAGGCCAGTTGTTTGCCGTCGTGTTGGAGGAGCCACGTTGATTCTCCTCTCTTAATTAATTTGGCGAGGGCACGGAAAGAGCGTTTGTCACCCGTGCTCTCGCCTGTTATTGCTATTTGTCTCCGGGTGACCTTTGATTTCACACTGCATTGGTTTTCTCCTGTTATGGACAAGAGGCGGTTTTTGCTGACAACAGAGGAAACCTTATCTTTTAAATAAGTAATTCCCCCAACTGCTCGGCGGGTTCACCAGCATCGAAATAGCGGGATTGCTGAAAAGGCAGCTACAGAAACACACTGCAGAACACGCCCGCTCTCACACAGCATCCTTATTCTCTTACTTATGCCACAACTTACTTTGAATGTGCCCGATACACATAAGTACATTCTGTGCTCATACTGTACAGCATATACAGTATTCGATGTGTATAGATTGTCTTTTTATTACTTCTTTGTGTTTATTTTACATTGTTTTACCTACACCAGCGATACGGGAGCGATATGCAGAACATCTGGCCCATAGAACTGGACCCCCATGCAGAGCTTGTTTGGAGGCCCTGTGGTTAAAAGGCCTCGGCACGAGTCACTGGACGCCCTCTCATGTTGGCATCCCTCCTGCGCATGACTTAGAAACCACAGCGGGGCAGGTTTACTGCAGGTGTATTGTAGAAAGGTTTAGGCAGTGACACAATAGTGCCAGCCAGGCCTCCGTGGCACCATCTGGGGCCCAGGGCTTTGGGTTTTGGGAAGTGATTGTTGATTGGTGTGATGGCTGGACTGACTAGGAGGCGGAATGGGTGGAGGGATTGCGAGAGGGATGGATGTGCTGGCACCTGGCTCTGGGTTCTGGATGAGTGCTGGAGCAGTCGCCAGTAACGTTGATGCATGGCAATGAATTATATTACGCCTTGGCAGCTGCTTACCCCCGGATTCATCTCAGCAGTCATTGGCTTATTTATTTATTTGTTTCAACAATTTGTCAAAAGGATTCCCATGCAAAAGTGAGGGGAGAAAACACAAACATAGACCCCCAACAAGATTAACAAATGAGGCCCGATTTGGAGTATTCTACAGAAGGACTATTTGTGCAGGTGAGAGTGTTGACAGCCCAGGCAAGGCGTAGCCGCAGGATTCTGATAGAGTGCTTTGTTTGAGCACAAATGTCATCAAGAAAGGAACACGGGGGGAAAAAAAAAATGCTTTCTGACTGACTCACAAGCGCCTGTCTGGAAACCTGGTGGGATAACACCTCATTCTATGGCCGTCTTTGTGCTGTCCTATACCTAGCCTGCGCCTGAAATACAAGTGATGCTTCCAGCCCTTTGTCCGAGCGTGACACGGCTATTCGGACACCATTGTTCTAAGAGGAGAGGCCCATTCATGGCGTGCCCGCGGAACAAATTGAATCTGGTTGACAATTAATAGCTGTGCGGCATGTTTAATTAAGAGCATGTAGCCGGCGCTCGACGTGAGGGAGATAAACAGAGGGAGCTGCGGAGAGTCCAGACTGAGCTCACAAAGGAGCCGGCCATCGTCCCGTCTGGCCGATCGATCCTCATGCCGTCTGGATGGAGAGGCCTTCACAAAGAACAGAGGGCCAAAACTTTCACAGAGAGAGGGAGATGTGGTGGGCTGATAAGGCATGCAGAGACAGATGGAAACTGGGAGATAGAGGGCCCACAAAGCAGAGGAGCAGGGGACGAGTTTGCTTCATCTCTCTCTCTCTCTCTCTCTCTCTCTCTCTCTCTGAGAGGCGGAGGAGAAAAGCTATTTAAGCTCTGGGGAAGCCATACAGCCAGGCAGATGCACTTCATTATGGGATAGGTCCATTTGGATGGAAATGATCTTGAACATGGCGATGATTAATGCGTTGAGTGGCCATTGACGGGAACTACGGTAGTGTTACACGTGACGCCTGGCGCCAGGGTCTGTTGTGGGGAACGTGTACACTCCAGGCTGCTGTGACCTTCACGCAGGCACGTTAGAGTTACTGTAGCATGAACACGAGGCAGCAGCGAGCCAGAAGGAGACACACACACAGAGAGACACCTGACAGCCTGTCTGATAGGCCAACAATAGCAGCAATGGCCAGCCGATGTTCTGGACAGATATCAACACACACACACGTCTACGCACACACGCACACACACACACACACACACACACACACACACACACAGACACACACTTCAATTAAAGAGAACCCCCCGCCAAAGACTAGCAGTCACATCGATCAAGGATATGGCAGGGAAAGAGAGCATATCAAATGGGAGTTTATGTGAGGGTCAGACTGATACAGTACTGTATCCCTGTTAGAGTGCATGCATCTGTTTGTGTTTGGTGTGCCTCTTGTATGTGCAGATAAGCATAAAGTACATGGAGTTAAGTTGTGTGTGTTTTTAGTACCAAAATAATACGCGTGGATAAAGGCATAAGGGGATGGACTAAAGGCAATCTACTCTCACTGCTCAGGGATTTAAATAAAAAATGGGAAAATAGCTAATTGGTCAGAGCAGTGCAAAGCTAGCTGCCCCCCTTGGCGAAAAACTCAACCTGGTCCTGTTTTCATGTCTCTGATGTGAAGCTGAACAGATCACTCTTTGTCTGTGGATGGACAGCGTGGGCTATGTACTTCATAAGCTTTTTATTCGCCACATGGAGCCTTCCAAAGACACATCATCCTGGCCTTCAGCATGGGATATTTTCTCTCTCTCTCTTTTGCTCGCCCCGCCCTCCACAAATAGCTGTACAGCCTATAGTTCCGTTCAAGGCACCGAGCAGGCTCTGCTCCATGTGTGTGTGTAGAAATGTGTTCTCGTAACATAATTTCACACAGCTCCGCCCCTCCATCCCTTGTCAGAACATTTCCCACCGCTGTATTGAGTGTTCCCGTGTATGTGCTCATATGCCAGCAGGTCGGCTTCACCGCCCGAAAACTGTAATGTAGCATCGCTGGTGGAGCGGCGCTCATGCACACTCTCACGCACGCATGCATGCATGCAGGCAGGGAACACCCATAATACTTGCACGCTCGCACTCATGCACAGAATGAATGGCCCCCGCGAGAGCTGCGCAATTTCTCCATGAGTCCGGTAGGTGGTTCCGGGGTGTGTCTGGGATTGAAAGTTCGAAATTGGTTTCACGCAAGGGTGCTCCAGTCATTTGGCTGCACTGAATAGTGGAATTCAGAGGATAATGCGGGCATTAATTGATTCTGGGGGGGGCTGAAATAAATAGGCTTTCAGGCTTGCATGAGATAGATCTCAGCTCATTTGAGGCTTTCCAAGACAACGAGGGACTCCCACTCTCTCCTCCGCCATTTGGCACCGTCCTGCAGGGGCCTTAAATGAGAGCTGACATTAGTTGATTGATATGAAGTGAACGGTGACCTTCTGTATTCCTCCGCCACTTCATTTTCGCTTGACAGTGCCACTCCCTGACTTTTTGGTGGGAATTTGGGTGATATTTGAGGATGTGGCTCTTACATTATTATTATGTCTCTCTGGAGACAAATTGTGCCGCCGTTATACTTGGATGACATTTAATGCGTCACTCTGTGAAATCCACCTGCGATATCTTCCTTATGTAAACCGTAACAGAGGCAACAATTCAGTGTCTGTGAGCACGGCCTCCTCCCCATGAAGAAGCAGGGATCACATCAGTCTGGTGCTTGTACCGTCCACCGTGCTTGTACCGTGTGTGTGTGTGTGTGTGTGTGTGTGGACTTCCCGCTGTAAGGATGATGAAGAGGACGAAGGGTCAGACTGCTATTGGGGAGAAGGAGGAGGTGTAGGAAGTGAACCTGACCGGACCATGCAGGGCTCCACACAGGAACACACACACCGTCCCAACTGAGCGCGTCTCGCTTTGCTTCCAGCTTCTAGTTCGTTGCCAGGTGTTGTTGAAACAGGTGGAGAGAGGGGAGCTGAGAGCGGATAGACCCATTACAGAAGACACTGTGTCTCTGAAGGGTACATCAGCTTGCAGGACCTCCAGAACCCTTACAGTGTATGTCTCCCAACCACGGTGGGTGGGGGAGCGGCAGGGAGGGTCACAACTAATTACAGCAGACAGAGACGAATAGATTTCATCTCAGTTGCTTTATGCTCCCCTTCCTTATCCTGCGTCACCTAGACGCCATGCTTCCTCCCTCCACCTCCTCATTTCCATTACACAGCCCCCACCCCCACCCTCCTTCCTTCACCCAGTACCCAACATTGTTCCTCAACATTGTTCCCCGCCGATGTGTCGGATGTGGCAGCGCGTGTGCGAATGCACGCGCACGCACGTGCGGAAACATTGCGGTGGGCATGCGCAAAAGGTGAGAGGTCAGGTGGGGGGTGGGTGCAGTGGCAAACTGTGGAGGTCTTTCAAGGCTAAATGATTACATCCCCCCCAAATAGTAGCTACATTTCCCTGAGACAGCAGCCATGGCACTGAAACCAAAACAATCTTGCTAAGTGCCAGCTCCCCTTTCCCTGCTCTCTCTCTCTCTCTCTCTCTCTCTCTCTCTGCCTCTCTCTCTCTCTCTCGCTCTTCATCTTGCTTTCTCTCTCTTTTTCTGCCGTCATGCAATGTGCTGCTGTATGGGGTGTATGGATGTGATAGGGTAAATAAAAAAGGCCGGTGGAACAGCAGCTGTGGGTAGCATCGATTGCGGGAGCAGAGAGGCATGGAGCAGAGAGAGAGAGAGAGAGAGGGGAGGCTCCCAGGAGAGGATCTCCTTTTTCTTTTTTTTCCTTCCCAGCCTCGGTCTTATGGCCGGCGTGTCGAGCGCAAACGCAAAGAGAGATGCATTGACCAGCTACTGGAAAACATCTAAGCCATTCAGGATCAATGGCGGATTGATCCCAGAGCTATGTATAATGTAGGCCAGCTGGACAGCTGGTCGGATAGCAGGGTTATAGCTGGGCCAGGGGAGAATAAAAATTGCCTGAGGTGTGTTTTAAACATACAGTAAGACCTTTGTGTTGGTGGGGCATGGCTGTCTGCTTAGCAACTAGGCCAGGTGTGATGAGCCAAAGTGCACTTTTGTAAGCTAGCTTACTGTTCCCTCGCAGACTTTAGTTTGCGAACCACTTGCCTCATTATGTTTTTGTGGAGCCGGCACGTCAATAACCCAGGATCTGCGGGTTGCCGCAGAGAAGCAGTGCATTGTGGGTAGGCTCGGGCAGCAGCAGGAGGACAGTTCACAACAGGGGCATAAAATGTACGCAGCGTGCCGTGCACACCCCCTCCCCTGCCATTTTATTTTCTGCTCGGGCATCCCTGGGAAGCCCCATGCAGGTCCTAATGAGCAGTGTGCTGGAGAGGGCATCATTTTAACCCGGCCGAGGGACTCATAGAAGCCGCCTTGCTCCTCTTCAACAGATGCCAAGTGCAGCTGTCAACAGCTCCACACTCTGTTGTTGCTTATGCTCTGTCTCCCCGCTCTGCCTCTCCTCTCCTGTCTCTCTGTCTCTCCACCGTATCGCTTTCTCACACTCTCTCGCACCCTTACACTCCTGACCATTCATCTTGATAGCGAGTGTGCTGCATCCTATTATGAGCCCGGCTCCAACGGCTAGCTTGAGGTTGCGGCTAGTAAAAATAGATTCCCCCTACACCCTCTACTCTTCTTTCCGCCATCTTAAAAGAGTAATATGGCCGTATGCGATTACACAGATGATACAGGGTGTGATGCGCTACTGCGAGTACATTAAGAATTCATGAAGCATAAACAAAAATACCCAAAATGATTCAGTGAAAGGCGCTTTCCTTGCAGAATGAAATCGAAGGCCACTTCATTTTTTGGTTTTAATCACCGCACCTTTACGCCTCTCCAGCTTTTTACACATTTGTCATTGTCATGGTAACAAAACTTTATCCTGCTGCTCATTCTTTGAATATTCCCTCCTCCTTTGACCCCTTAACTTTCTTTCCAACCCCCTTGACAACCCCCCCCCCCCCTTCCTCTCTCTATCTCTGTCTCCACCCCCCTTGCATCCTGCTGTACCTGGCTCTCTCTCTCCTGTGTCTAATTGCATTAGAAATCTCCTGGTGTAATCCTATGATAGTATGGGAGCTCCAGTAGCAACCATCCCCCCGCTGCCCGCAGTCCATTTGCGCCCTGGCCCTGAGCAGGCTGGTTTCCCGGGCTGCCCTGGAGGAAATATCATATGACACAGCTCTCAACACCAAAACCCTGGGTGGATCACGGAGGGCTCCTCTCGCTGTACGCCCCCCCATCTCACACTCTTCCTGCTTTCAAGTGCAGGGCAAGGTCATCGCTTTGAGCAGTGTGTTCCCCAGACCTCACCACAAGGCAGGCTAGAGGCGCTGTGCTGTGCTCCAGCCCAACTTGGCTCTGTCGCCTCTCATCCCGTCTCTGCGCTCTCATATTCATTTCATTAGCCCAGGCTTTTACCACAATCAATACTTTTGCTAAAGTTGTTGCTAAAGTTGTGTTTTTTTTTCTTTCTCTGCTTGCTATTCATTAGATGTCTTTTCATTAGTGTCACTAGAGCAACAGTATAACCGGAATACAACCATAATGAACATTTAAAAACAAACATAAAAAAAGAAAGAAAAAGCCACAGGCAGTAATTGTTCAGCACTTTTTTTGGGTGTGTATGAAGGGAGGGGGGGGTGTGTGATGAAAATTGGTTTTAAATAGCTTAGCCAACTGAGAATGAGTCATTACTTAGCTCTGTTTTTACATAATGCGTCTGGAGTAGCCTTGGTTTTACAAACTGAGATTAAACTATCAGACTGTGTTGTAATCCCTTGTACTGGAGGAAGGGGGTGGGGTGGAGGAGGCGTTGTCACGGCAACTGTGTCTCGGAGATTTTCCCTCCGAGCTCCGTGGCGTCTCGTTTCCTGTCAGCCCAAGCGTTCTGTTGTAGCAACACGACAGAGAGAAAGAGACATTATGGATGGCGTTCAGAGACAGGTGCCCGATGCGCCCCGAGATAATGCCAAAACGCCACTATCTCTCCTTCTAATGGAGGTGCGACAGTTGTTTCAAGTGATCAGGTCTGTCATTCCAGAACGCTAGAGCGTTGATCCTCTCAGCGCTCCTCCGCTCGCCCATAAATCAAAGCATCTGGCAAATGAGACTAGATGACGACAAAGCAAAGGCCCTGGTCAATCCGGGACAATGTTGCCGTGGCTCTATCAAAAAACAACAGAGCCTGCATTCAACACAGATCTACTGTATATGTAAAATGTGAAACACAATGCGTGCCGTCCTAATTCATTCCTTTCCAATCGGGCCTCCACTAACCTTCTCTCAGCCAGGGTAAATTCATTACCGCTGATTCTGTGACAATAAATGACTGGGGTTGGGGAGGTCAAGTGGTGTTTATTTCTGAATAGGGGTACCTTTGCCGCATCGCTCTTCTTCTGTGCCAAGAAGAGAAATGGGATGAATATGTTAGTGTCATCTCCGATTTCAAATAGGCAGACATTTCAAAAAAGCTGATTCTCTCTGGAGAAAATGTCGTACTTCCAGAGCGAAAATATCATTTGAAAGGCGAGACATCTCATCTCCAAATGAAAATTCTCTTCTGGTGGCTTCCCTTTCACCTCAGCGGTGATAGAAGGGAGGGGATGGGGTAGGATAGTGTGGAGAGCGAGGGAGAATCCGCTGGGGGTGTGCAGGCAGGTTGGGAGGGGCGGAGGACATCGGGGACGACCGCCCTGATGAGTAAAGAGGCATCTCCTGACGAGCATGTTAATGACATGCCAGGCTGAGACAGGTGCATGTAATCAGCATCTCTGAATTGTCACAACACCGTGACACCGCGAGATGGACTTAGACTGTGTGCAACTGCTGCACACACACACACACACACACACACACACACACACACACACACACACACACACACACACACACACACACACACACACAACTCATCCCGATTCATCAGTCCTATAACTGCTAGACGGCTGTGTCATGTTCCGGGGCGGCTCCCTGTGCTAGCAATGTGTCAAAGCTTTTAGAGACAAAGGAAACAAATCAGATGGCTGGGTTACAGCAAAACAGCTCCAGGTCGCTGTTTCCCTCTGAAAGTGAAAGGCCCCCTGCTTTTAACATCCACCGTGTCAATTAGAGGACGTAATGCTCTCTCTCTCTCTCTCTCTCTCTCTCTCTCTCTCTGCTTCGCTGCTAGAATGCATGCAATTTTATTTACTTACCGGACCAGATTGGAAGCGAGTTTATGTGGATTGTAGCGGGACTGCAGCCCCATCTACAGCAGTGTATTTCTACAGTACAACCCCAGCTGTGCTCATGTAAGTGGAGGTGGTAAGGTAGAGGAGATTGAAAGTGCAAGCAGCCCTACAGGAGAAGGATTCTGACCCGAGAAGGCAGCAGGAGATGGAAACAGTGTGATGCACTGCAGGCTAGAGGCGGCAAGGTTAGCAGACAGCGTCCAGTGTCCATTTAAAGCTGCTGTCTTATAGAGTCCATTGAATGCTGGTGTCTTATAGAGTCCATTGAAAGCTGCTGTCTTATAGAGTCCATTGAAAGCTGGTGTCCTATAGAGTCCATTGAAAGTTGGTGTCTTATAGAGTCCATTGAAAGCTGGTGTCTTATAGAGTCCATTGAAAGCTGGTGTCCTATAGAGTCCATTGAAAGCTGGT
>JAODTR010007860.1:5000-10064 GCA_025399935.1 Amblyopsis rosae | reverse complement strand
CTACCCCCCCCCCCCCCCCCCCCCCTCTCTACCCCTCCCCCTTCCCTACAGGGACCCCTATGGCTCCTGTTCCTCTGTGCTATCCTCCCCATCGCTGTCGCTGTCTCTCCCGGGGTGCTGGGGCATCTTGGCGTGCTCCCCGTCCGTCTCCTCTGCCGTCTCCTCCTCCTGCGGCTTCACCCCCTCCGCCACCCCCTCCCCCTCCATCTCCTGGTCCTCCCCTTTAGCTGTCGCCTCCTCTTCCTTCGGCATGACCCCCTCCTCCTGGCTCTCCTTAGTCTCCTCCTGCCCCTGGGTCTCCTGCTCCATGGGTGTCTCCTTGTCCTGGGGGCTCTCCTGGGAGTCAAGCGCCCCCTCCTGGGCGGCGGAAGGCTCTGGCGCTGCTACAACTTCCTTGGTCTGCTGTGGGGGTGGGGCCAGCTCTTGCTGCTGCTGCTGCTGCTGCTGCGGGGAGGAACGGGAAAGCTGAGCATGCAGCAGGGAAACACAGGGCGTATGCGACGTAGGAACGCTCCAGCTGGAAGACATCCTACTCTGTGTTGACCCTGGGACTGACACAAAAATGCCTCTTAAAGCGGAAGTGCGCACATTTTTGGCCACAAATGGGCAGGGCGTGGCATAGCTACACCCGCTGTCCCATCGTGTTCCTCGTGTCGTTCGTTTAATTTTTTTGGCTCTTCCTCAAAGAAGAAGTGAAAGCCACTAGGACCTGCCACTACATTCCAGGTCTCCATAATCTCTCTAATCCCAGTGTGTTTATTTTGCAACAGAATGGGTGTAATTTCCGGTTCAAACTCCCCTGAGCTCTTCGGATAAAATGCCGGACCTGTGGCCCGTTAAATATCTGTGTACGGCTCTGAAACAATTCTAATGCATCTGACCCATTTCCCCGTTGTGCGTTTAAGTTTAAAAGGTTACAAAATGTTTTTAAAAATAAATAAATGAATGAGCTACTACAGAAATAGCTCACACCACACAGAGAGCCCGCTGCTTTGCCGGCTCAGTGGCTTTACTGTAAAAGGGCTTGTGAAACAGTGGAGCCGATAATAATGTGTGTGTGTGTCATACCAGGACCTGCAGAGCCAGTATTAGATTAGAGCAGGATATAAGGGCGTTCACCAAGATTAAGCCCCTGTGCTTAAAGTGGGGGGCGACGACACCGGTCAAGTATGATGGCTTGTGGACTGGTCAGAATCACTGGCACCACATCAGGGGCCTGCTAACCCTTCTGACCATCACTGGCGCTGCTTACCTGTCTGTACTGCTGGGAGCTCTGGATCATGTGCATGTACATGTTGTAGACCAGGTTGGCCATCTCCGGCATGCTCTTGATAACCTGGTCGGGCCTGTCAGAGGCCTCTCTCTGCGGGAGGGGAACATAGAGGTTGATATGCATTAGCCGTGGGAGGTGCCTCGTTCCAATCATCACCCTGGTTAGATATTGATCTGAGGCTGTGTGTGTGCGTGCGTGCGTGCGTGCGTGAGAAGTTACACAAGTATGTGTGTGTGTGCATGTGTGAGCATTTGTGTGTGTGTGTGTGTGGGAGGCTAAACAAGGTGTTTGGGTAAACAAGGTGTGTGTGTGTGTGTGTGTGTGAGAGAGAGGCTAAACAAGGTGCGTGTGTGAGTGTGTGAGAGAGGCTAAACAAGGTGTGTGTGTGTGTGAGAGTGTTTGCTTGTTATATCAAAACAGGCCTCCCACTCAGCTAAGCCCCCCTGTACACACCGGTCCCAATGCTCAACACAGCCAGGGTGGCTTCTATACAGCGTCTCAAGAGCTATGGCTACAGCAGTGATTGCTCTAAATCTGGACAGGCATGAGCTGTGCATAACGCCTAAAGTTGATCCATCGTTAACGTGACACGTTGAAAAACGCATTGCTCACTTTGCGCTGCTGAGAAAATGCCACTGTTGTTGAGCAATTAAAGCGGACAGGTGATGTGCCGTAAAAGTACTCCGGTGATAAAGGGAAAATCAGGTTTTACAGTGGCCCGCTGTAGAAACAACCTGGGCAAACGGATACGAGAGTGCTTGTGGGTGGATTACACGGCACATTTTATCCCTGGTCTTCACAATGGCCGTTGGATAAGCAGTTTTAAAGTGAGACTGAAATTGTAGTGCCCATAAAAGATACACAGTATCGACTGTCAAGTTAAAACCCTGACTGGACGGTTTCCATATGTGAATATACAGTAAGTCAAGTAAGGGTTTCACTAGTTTGACCCAAGTTCAAAGTCTTTAAGAACCGGACGCTACCTTGAGCCTAATGGAAGCAGGTCTGTTGGCCTGCATTAGGATGCATGTAGTCAAGGCTACCGGGCTCCAGGAAGACTGGCTGTAGTGCGTGTGTGTGTGTGTGTGTGTGTGTGGGGGGGGGTATTTTAGACGCACACCGCCCTTGTTTCCATGCCAGCCCGAAGCAAAGACATGGTGACTAGAAAAGACTGAGAAAACTCCGGCTAGGGTTTTGGGAAGAGCAGCTTTGCCTTGTGACCCTGGTGGATAAATTATAACTGGGGAAGGAGAAGAGGGGGCTGGGAGAGAGAGAGAGGGAGAGAGAGGGGGCGGGGAGAGAGAGAGAGAGAGAGAGAGAGAGAGAGAGAGAGAGGGGAGGAGATTCCATTCAGAATTTAGAGGCATGATTAGGAATCTCATGGAGGGGATTGATTTGTGTGTGCACCACCCACTGGCTGCTCCTGGCTGAAGAACTTGTGGGGTCTGGTGTGTGCGTGTGTGTGTGTGTGTGTGTGTGTGTGCGTGCGTGTGTGCACAACCCACAGACTGTTCCTGGCTGAAGAACTCGTGGGGCCTGATATGTGTGTGTGTGTGCACCACCCACTGGCTGCTCCTGGCTGAAGAACTCGTGCGGCCTGATGTGCAGCATGAGGGGCCGTGCGGTCAGCTGGCTGAAGGCGGGCGTCAGCTCGAAGCAGTTCTGGAACAGGGACACACGGGCGAAGACGTACAGGCCCAGCCGGGCGCGGGACATGGCCACCACCAGCCGCCTCACGTCCCTGCAGACGCAGGCAGGGACACGGCAGAGATGCTTGAACAGGAACAAAGATGGAGCACTGCGGTGCGTGTCAATGGGAGCCAACATGGAAGCCTTCTACGCTTGACGTAAAACTCGTCACAGAAATCAAATTACGCCACTGTCCGAAATGTTATCAATACTGTTGGATGGTGCGTTTTGTCCTGCTGTCAGCCGAACCAGATTGGCTAACATCAGATATTTGGTTGAGACAGGATCTCTGTTAGTACTGGAGCTCCGCCAGCAGGCTTTAAGACTGGCGCCGGGAGAGAGAAATGGGAGTTTGAGCAAAAATAGATCAAAAATTGGGTCAAAATTAATTGACCCAATCAGAGCTGTCCAATAGCATATATTAGCCAATAAGTGTGTATGCCCAACAGTAGGCCTATACATAAGTGCCTGTAATTGACTGCGCTACACCGTGTCAACGCAATTGATTGCAATTGGCTCTGTCTGTAAGAAGAGAGCGGGGCTATCCATTCAACACACACTCTTATTGGCTAATATATGCTATTGGACAGCTCTGATTGGGTCAATTGATTTTGACCCAATTTTGAGCGCATGGCTTTGTTTACGTGTGTGCTCACTGAAGCTATGAATGGAACATCACCTCTGCCAGCTAATATAAAATCAATGCAACAGCCGGCCGTGTAGTATTTATTAATGTAATGTGTGTTTTTGGACTAAATATTTTACTGGATTGTGGACCCTTGCCCCACCCCACCCCCTCCAATATTCTGTGGGTTTTTAGCCTTGGCAACTAATAGCAAACATTCAAATGTGGCTTTTGTAAATCACTGCTTAATTTTATATGAAGAAGAATCAGCCTACTGCTTAAATGTTTACCTGCAAGGCCATTACTTTTAGATTGGCCTGGGAATTGCATATACTTTTAGAAGTAACATTTTACAATTAAATTATAGTCAAACATTTTAATGCACGTATGACCTCAAAGCAAATGAGATCAAGCGTCCCCCAGAAGGGGAAATCACTGCCTTCATAGTGATTCTCAAATACAGGCATTAGCTTCTGCACACTACAATGCGCCACTTCTTTGCACCATCTGGGTCACAGGTAAACTATGAACTACTTCTTCGCATCATCTGGGTCACAGGTAAACTATGAACTATGAACCACTTCTTCGCACCATCTGGGTCACAGGTAAACTATGAACGGGGGGGTGGTGAAGAAAGTGCATGAACAGATACATGGAGGTCTGCAGTCAGAGTGACATGCGTAAAGGAGTGGAAGGGCGGAGGTCGGGCGTAGGAGGAGAGAGAGGGGGACCAGATGTGTTGCGTCTATTCTTGCCGTCCTCTATAAAGGGATTAGGAGCAGAGGAGTGACTTTCTACAGCCAGGATGGCGTTTACGTGGGCTGGGCGGTAATTGGAAAAAGTGTTGAAATGTGAAAGGTTGCTAACAGGCAGCTCCCATAACACAGGCATGCCAACGGGTGTCTGGCAATGCACACCCGTCTAGCAATGCGTTTTAACAGGCAGCTCCCATAAAACAGGCATGCCAACGGTTGTCTAGCAATGCACACCCGCCTAGCAATGCGTTTTGTGCAGGCTAATTTTAACCCCTGGAATGTCTTGAGTGTTAAACATGGGGTGACATGTGTAAGTAAGTAAGACCTACTATATACGCGGCATGTACTTTATGATTAAGGCTCCTACAGCATACCACGGAGAAGGGAAAGGAAAGATAAGACTGCATCCTAGCTGCAACAAAACCTGCTTTTCAGAGAAATGTGTGAGATAAAAGCAGTACGAGATATGCTTCAAAACCAATGAACTACATCGTTATTGCATTGTTGACATCAGTTTATCTGGCCAATAAATCTAGCAGATAAAAAGCATCTTGGACGGCTGCAGATCCTTTTGAGCGTGGAATATGGCTGAGCATTTGAGGGGGAAGGAGACACATTTGGATTACTCAAGAATCTTTAGATTCCATCTGCCAGAATTTGGCATGAGCTTTAGCACATGGTTTGACGCACGCATGCAAACAATAACTGCAGAAAATATGGAA
>JAODTR010007860.1:0-2500 GCA_025399935.1 Amblyopsis rosae | reverse complement strand
AATCAAAACCTTCAAATGTATAATCTTACTTATTCTATGTTTACAACTCTTATATTTATTAATTCGATATTTTATTAATTGACTAAGTTAAAATTCTTTGCTGTGTTTTACCAACATACACAATGGATGTGTAAAACTAAATACTGTTAATAGATAATATTAGTTCATATTTCAGGTCATTTAAAGGCGGAGTCAGGTAACAAACACAATGGATGGATAAAACTAAATACTGTTAATAGATAATAATATTAGTTCATATTTCAGGTCATTTAAAGGCGGAGTCAGGTAACATGTAAGGTAACATCTCCTCCCGGTCCACTATCTGCCCGCTTTGTGGGCTCGCTTCGCCAACAGGGGGCCGTGCATGGTTACATGGTGGAACATATTCACGTTATCGGGCCGAGGTTCATTTTGCATAATTCACAATAAAAGGCCGGTATATCTCCGTTATGGGTGTGTGTGCGTGCGTGTGTGTGTGTGTGAGTGGTGGGGGGGTGGGGTGGGGTGGGGGTTGCTGCTACAACTCAGCCTGATAGCTTGAGTGAAAGGGACGGCCAGTTATGCAAATGTAAAGCGCATTAGAAAGGGAACACACTTTTCAGGATGTCAGGGAGGCGTGGAATGAAAAAGCCCTTCTGCATTAACACACATCTAGGAGGAAGGGGAGGGAGGGAGGGGAGGGATAAGAAGAGAGAAAGAGGGACAACAGCCAACGAGGAAGGAGAAGAGCGAACCACAGAGACACTGCCGGATGAAAAAGGACCCAACGCACCGCTACGGTGTGGTAAACCTTCAAGACGGTGATATTGCTCAATGGCGCGCCTTTGATCCCAGCACAGCTCTTAGTGGGATGCTCTCACCCCAATCACCATGGCAACAGTCCCCTATTGACCCGTAACAACTCAAAAGTAAATTTTATCAAAAATTTAAAAAATAATAATACATAAAATTCATAAAATTGTTGCTTTATTTACTGCTGCATAAAAAAAGTTTACTTTTGTGTTTGATTTTGAAAATGGTGTTGCATAGGAATAGCCTATATATGCATAAAAATGCAAGATGGCTAATTTGTATTGTATTTAAAAATGTTTTATCATGTTGGTTAAAAACGTAATGTGGCCCGCTAAGTTCTCTGCCATTTTCAATCATTGCCCACCCCTGATCTAAGTGGTGTGCGTTGCAAGCGCTCACCTCAAATGTCCCACGGCTTTGGTGCGGACCAGGGACAGGATGATGTAGTCGTTCTGCTGACCCTGGAATCTGTCCACCGTCGTCATCTACGCACAACACAGTGTTACAAACAGCTAAAGCCATGCCGCCTATCTTTTTGCAGAGAAACAGGGCTGCATGTGTGTTTTCCTGCATGATAAGTCATTGGACTAAGCTGTTAATATGAATGAACTCTTTGATAGTTACGACGTGTGCTGTGCTTTGCCTTTATTGCCGTTATCGCCGCGGGCCACAAGCAAGCGCAGCCAGCGGGGAGGGGGGGGGGGCTAATGCGGCTTAGAGGGCATTTACCTCTAGCTAGCGTCTTGCCTGGGCCCCAGGGACCACGGGGGAAGGGGGGGGGGTTAATGGGGAACTGCCTCGTTTCATCAGAGACTATTTTTGTGGAGCTGAGGTGTGAAGCCCCCCACATTCCGCCGCAAAAGTCACGTCAGACCATTGCCTTTATTCCCTGGTAAATCCTCTCCCGCTGAGACAACACACACACACACACAGCGCCCCCTGCGGGGAGGAGAGCAGCCCTTCTCAGGGGTCTCTAGTGTTGTCAGGGACCTGGCGGTACTGAGCTTGTGCTTGCGGGGTGATGCAAAGGCAGTACATACAGGTTTGAAATACTTTATCTCGTCTATATTTAGCAGGCCGCTATACTGGGGATCCGTGTTTACCGTGTGGAACTATTAACCGTTATCTTTAAAGGACAGTGGATTTAGATCAGTATCACCCGCATAATCCCATTTAAACATTCAGCTGGTTGGGTATAGCCTGAAGGGCCGCTATCTCAAGGAACCCAGGGCCTGGATGTTTGGTGGTGGTGGTGTGGATCAATAACCACTTCTATTCAGAAGCCCCACAGCCACCCACCTGGTATCCCTAGCTTGGCTCCTCTGTAAAAAGCATGTCAATTTCATTAGCCATTTTTATTTGCTTCCCATTTGCGACATCCCTGAGGGAGCTGTAGCCTTTTTGGAAACCCCGTTGGCCAGCCTGGATGGCAGGCCAATCGGTGACCAGTGGGGGTGGACAAGTGAGGTGCTCGTCAACGTTAAGTGGGTGTCACAGGGCAGGCTGGTTAAAAGGCTGGTCCAATAGTTTCAAAAGATACTTGTGGTTGATTCATCACAGCTCCATTTTAGAGGCCTAGCCCATCACAGCTGCCTTATTAGGCCCCCGGCAAGGCAATGCACGCACGCACGCACACAGACAGACAGACAGACAGACAGACAGACAGACAGACAGACAGACAGACAGACAGACAGACAGACAGACAGAC
>JAODTR010007859.1:0-10065 GCA_025399935.1 Amblyopsis rosae | reverse complement strand
CCAGGCTGGTTCATACTGGTTAGTGCTGGGGTAGTGCTGGACTAGCTGGTATACCAGCACACCAGCAACCAGCATGGGATGCCGGGGTAACTGCAAACCAGCATGCAAAACATACCTTATGCTGGTGACCAGCAATGATGTATTTTTTAGCAGGGCTTACAGTAGCTCACTGTATTAGTAAGTTAGTAGTAAGTAAAATGATTTACAGCAGAATTATGCAAAGAATGTGTCAAAGATATGTCCCAGTGTGTGCCATACGTGCATTATATATGTTTGTTTTGCACACATACTGTATAGAGCATGTGTGAATTTAAATTATGATATAGTATTTTTTAAATTGTAAGGCAGTAACAAATTAGGAAACGTGCCGTCACTGCGGTTTGCCATCTGTATGACTGACAGGTTCATTGTCCAGTGGAACAGGGAAGGGGGGTGTTTGACCAGTTACAGGTCACGTTGCTGGGCCGTCAGCTAACAGACCAGCTGATTGTTGCTTAACATGCATTGGTCAATTACTTGAGTAATTATATATATATATATATATATATATATATATACAGTATATACAGTATACTGTATATATATATATATATACGAGGATATATATTAAGGTGGTTAAGCTTACCCGTTCTGTAGTGCGTCTGTGTTGCTCGTTGTCT
The DNA here is from genome assembly GCA_025399935.1 of Amblyopsis rosae. Classification (NCBI taxonomy): domain Eukaryota; kingdom Metazoa; phylum Chordata; class Actinopteri; order Percopsiformes; family Amblyopsidae; genus Amblyopsis; species Amblyopsis rosae. The sequence continues at coordinate 9,406 of JAODTR010007859.1, read as the reverse complement.
GTTGTCTTATGGCTTGCTCTGTTCTGTTCCTCATACCGCTGTTCCATGTATGCACATGGAAAGTAAGTAAGTAAGTAAGTAAGTAAGTACATTTTAATTATATAGCACATGTTCACAGACAAGAAGTCGCAAAGTGCTTTACAGTCAAACCAATAAAGTTACCAACAAAAACAAAACAAAACACATAATACATTAAAAAAGCAAAGCAGATATCAAAGCAGCATACATCATAAAATCAAACGCTAATGAAAAGCTTGTCTAAAAAGATGCATCTTAAGGTGTGATTTAAAAGTGTCCACGGTATCCATAGCTCTTATAGAGGGAGAGCGTTCCATAGCCACTGTGCCGAAAGCACGCTCACCTCTTGTTTTGTTTTGAACCGAGTGCAGGGAAGGAAGTTCCCAGAACAGAGCCATACCTCCAGATATAAAAAATAAATAAGTCAATAAATATTCTTTGACAAAGTAGTCCTGACTGAACTGTGCTTCTGCCACCAAATCCACAGTATAACGTGTTTTTTCGACTGCGTGAAATAGTAAACACATTTGATAAAGTATAACCTAAATGCTGTAGCAGAAATGTGCGCCTGTCACCTAGGTAATGAATGGGGTAGGTAACTGCATTTATATAGTGCTTTACAGTATTATGCCTCACTTTCACACACCGATGGTGATCGCTGCCATGCAAGGTGCGACCAACCACCGGGAGCATTTAGGGGGGTAGGGGGTGAGGCATCTTGCTCATGGATGCTTACAGCTAGGTCAACACTAGGGTTTGAACCCACAACCTTCCGCCTGTGAGGCCAACACCCAGACCATCAACACAGGCAGGCCAGTAGTTTAGAAGCAAATGCACAAATGGAGGTCAAATTGCTTGGATTTGAGTTTTAATCCTATCTTTAAATCTTAATCTTTAAATAGACATACTGTAGGATACTGTATAACAGTATATTTTATCTTCTATTTTGCTATGGCCCAAACAGCTGAAAGATATTTATCTCAGTTATAGACGCAGCCACATTCTTTCATTTTTGTCTTCAATTATTTCCACATTATTTTTTATATAGCTGAAACTAAAGTTAGATGTAATTTGTCTTCCATTTGCCATCAGATGGAAACAGAAAGATCTAGGCTAGCAGTGTATTACGTGCCAAGTCAGTCATCTGAGATGGATTTGAGGCTCTGTAGTCTTATTTCAACGCCTGTCACACAACATGAAGCAGTTAGCCAACTTTATCTCCTGTACAGGAAGAAGGAACTGTTGTCAAAGGATGACCGTTGCCATGGCAGCCAGTCTACAAACTTTATGAGAGGGTGATCAATCCAAAACAGAACATCTCGGCCTAATCTGGATCCCCAAGTATGTGGCCCTTGGATGTGCACAGGCTCTGATGTTCAGCATGTGGGGATAATAATTTATTAACCAATTTAGCTTTGTAGTCATTGCATAGTACATTTCAATAAATAAATGTTATTGTTACTGGGATTCAGGCAGCATAGGTGTTATGTATAAGTACGTGTACTTCTTCGTTGCAGCTCGGGGGAGAACATTTTAAAGGTTTTGTAGACTAGGTCACACACCAGATCATTGTAATTCTGATTAATATAATGTTATCATTCATTCAGTTAGAATAGGACTGACATGAACACATACATCAAGAAAAAACCACAACACCATCCCAGGCCAAGATCCCCTACCGTCAAATTGATACTTTCTAGTTGTGTGAGGCAGTTTTGTAATCTGTCGTATAGCCAAAATTCCTCTCTAAAATATATTTTGTGGAAAAACCAACCTGTCAGGTTTGGCCCCAGGGGTGACATCATTTCTGTATTGTAACCAGGTGTGTTTTCCACTCCCAGTCTGATAGCCAATCAAGTTAGGGCTTGATAATAAATTAAACAACCTAAGCAAAGGCAGTGGTACCACAGCAGAAATGGAATGATAGTGGCTCTTTAAATCTATTTATGCTTTTTAAGGTAATGTGTTTGAATAGTTGTGTGTGTGTGTGTGTGTGTGTGTCTTAAAAATAACGATATATCTGCGATTGTCTGTACTGTACATTGTGTGGGTACACAATGCACTTGACAGGTATTTCCAGGAGACGCTAACTGAGGGGCGCCCCCTGCTGTTTGTGTTTGATGTTATCATGCTGAAGTCTTATTTAGACTATCAGCAAATGGAGCTGTTCTTGCCCACCATTATGCCCATAGAAGAACACAGCCAGGGTTTCCAGTAAGTGGCACATGATAAATGGTCCAATAGACTATCGGCTTAATAACAGCAATACGTGACACTGGCTGTGAGCTTTTGTGCGATTTCTTCCTCCCGGTGTTCTAACAGCGGCACCATGAGCGCGCTTGGTGTTCCCTGGGGGAATCAGCTGCCTTACCACCGCAGCAGAGTCTGCACTACATTATAAGTCACCCGCGACCAATTTATGTTTCTTCCCAATTCGGGCCAAGTGTACCTTGGCGAGGGATATCATAAATGGTTCATAACTCAGAATAAGGCACAGTACTATTTTATTTGCCACTCTGTCACAATTTATAGAGAATATATATAATTTTTTGTATCCTGTAGCGCCTGCGAAGTGGGAGTTCCTGGGGTTCCAACTGCAGTAAAATCCAGAAATCTCAATATGATTCAGAAATAAATTGTCCAGTTATTAGTGAATGTGTATAAATTCATTATTATCGCTGCTGTTACTACATACATTTCTGTAACTACTTTGTACAATATAGACTGCAGAATCCAACAGCTGTCCAACAGTTATTAACAGTAAATCTATCTAATGTGATTGTCTACAATGGAACAGCCCAACATGGCTGTATACATTTCCACACACTTGATGCCCCTTCCCTAAAACGCCCTCTTCCATGGCTTATGTACACATTACCACTTTTTCAGCTGTTACCTTGAATATCGCCTATCTTTGCGCTACAATCTCTACATATGTTTCTACTTTCCCTCCCTGCGGTTGCAGTACAATCAGCAGATCTCTTTGTAGCGATAAGTGCCTTATTCAACATATCACTCCCTCACAAGTTATATATCAGGATTTAGACTTGGATTCACTAACCGCTTTCCACAATGCATCATGTTTAGACAACATTTTTCACTCTCGCGGCCCCTTCCAAACACTCGAGGAGGAGAGAGTGAGTTCATGTTGTTGGGAGATGGGGATGGATGAGGAGAATTCTATGGTGGCTTCAGGTGCTTGCCTATGCGTGTGTGAGTATGCATGTGTGCGTACCATAATGTTCTTTGTGTTCTCAGGTTGTGAGAACAAACACACACACACACAGACACTTAACTGCTATAATACTTTATGAGCTTATAGTTGAATAAAAGTGACACTAAAAGTGTCACTTTTAATATATATATATATATATATATATATATATATTCATATTATATTCACTATTCTTCATAGAAGCTAGTATACTAGCTTTTATGAAGTTAACACTTATAATAAGGAATAAAGGAGATGAAACCATATCCATAATTTAAATGTTAACTAAGTGTATATATGTTTTTATATCAAAAACAGTATAGGCTTACATAATGTACATGTTTCACAAATTAAATATGTGAAATAGCATTAATAAATTCACAAACATTTTTCACAAATACATGTTTAAATTTTTTCCCATTTAGCTGAAACAAGATGGCTGTGCTATAGGGCTGGTTATTGGGAACGATCCCTTGAAACAGTTAATACTAATACTAAAGGTCACTAAATCATACTGATACAATGTAATATTGATGGAGTTACTCGTCATACAATTCATTATTGATACAGTATATTGCTTATAGTGTAGCTGTAATTGTCACATATTTTCAATATATAATATGAGGATTTCAGTAGCACAATGTGAACATAATAAAAATAGATTCAATATTTCAGGGAAGACATTTTTGTAATACAAATGTTTCGTCAATATTTTAAGCCCAAACATTTGCATTTGTCTGTAATCTATTGAATGTATTTATTTATTTATACTTTTTTTTTTGCTGTAGGCCTATTGATTTACTATCGGAAAGAGCATATTGACTATTTCAAGTATGGCTACATGGCATTTTGGACTCCCTGCATTTTGTAATATTCTAGATCACATTCATGGGCAGCGTAGTGATAAAAAACTTGCTGCTTCGAACCCCGCTAACTCCTCGACAAGTGTCAAGGTGTCCTTGAGCAAGACACCTAACCCTAACTGCTTCTGGTGGTCATGTGTCTGTCTCCTTGCATGGCTGACATCACCATCGGTGTGTGAATGTGTGTGTGAATGTGAGGCAAATATTGTAAAGCGCTTTGCATAAAAGCATTATATAAATGCAGTCCATTTACCATTTACATTCAATAACAATGAATGGAAGTATATTACAGCACTTTGTGTTGCTGAAAATCTAGAAATAGTGACCTTATTTGTGATGTTCTGTTGCCACACTTAGTGAATCTGCTCGCCTGGCCAACGATAACATCGGCAATGTGGACTGGACCCAGTATATTCCCACAGTGAGTCATTTGCGCTGTTCTGAGAATGTCTGCATATCTGCCGAATGTATTTTATCCACAACTGCTCTGCAATGTTATGTGGCAGCAATTTATTTATCCTCCTCTGACGTGTGTGTGTGTGTGTGTGTGTGTGTGTGTGTGTGAGACATATGTGTGTGTATGTGTGTGCGTGTTTGTGTGTGTGTGTGTGTGTGTGTGTGTGTGTGTGTGTGTGTGTGTGTGAACATTGTAACATTGTTTGTATATTGTGTGTATTTAGATTGTTAGGGTTAGGGTTATATATGTATGTATTTGTATATATTATATAATAATAATAATTTGTATATAATGTATGTATATAATGTATTTAGTAAGGGTTTGTTCAGGGCTGGGCATTTTGAGGAACAAAGTATCAAGCCCTTATATTTTAATTATGCGTACACAAGATGGCTACCAGGCGTATCCTGCATTCCTTTGGAGCAGTTTGTGCTCGTCCTCAGAGTAATTGTATGTCTTGGAGCCCTGTAGGGTGGACCAGGAAACCCTACGCACTGACCCAGAGCTGACCCGCCTGCTCAACAGCATATCACCACCACTCGTCCAATCACAGGCGCACTGGCAGGTGAGTCTTTCATCGCAGTCTGTGTCGAGGTCAGCCCCGCTTGTTTCTCTCTGGCTAACAACCACAAGTTCTCTTTCTCTCATGCCCTTTTCTCTTTGGTGCATAACAGCAACAGACGGCAAGTAAATGTGTTTTTCGCTAGGTTATTGCGTATAAGCTGGTTTGATTTATAGCCTGTCATTCAGACTGTAAATCTCCTCTCAGTACAGAATAATGAATTGCGGTAGTACCAAGAGGAAATAAAAAAGGAATAATATCACAGATGTGGTTATGGAAGAACAGCGTTCTTGTAACGGTTCATTTTAACGTGGAATGGTTTCATGTATGTACTTATGTATTTGTGTGTCTGTGACATATCGTATGCGTGTGTGTGAGTACCTTATGTACAATATGTATATGTGTGTATCGTGTGCGTGTGCGTGTGTGTGTGTGTGTGTGTGTGTAGTACAGGCATATACAGGTCCCTGACACCTACATTACCTGCAGGAGTTCACTATCAGCATCATTGGCGCCGCCCTTCTGGCGATGTTCAGATACTACAACCTGTGTGTGTGTTTGGTGTGACGTTCAGCTGCAGTAGCCCAGATAACACAAATACACACAGCAGATATTAATGGCAGTTGACCTGGTTGTAATATATATCTTGGATATGACTTAGTGTCACAAATTCACATAATGACTCTAGGCTCTATTCAAACAACAGGTGAATTCATTTACAGTGTCAATTTTAAAACAAGCTGAGTAACGATTTTAAATGTCACCTCTGTGCCAGTGTGTTTGGTGACACTAACAAGATAAAACCACTACGGTGACATTGTTACGTTCAGGCACCGTGCAGCGCATGAAATCAACACATATTACCATGGCAGTAATATCTTTAAATCTGTGGAAAGACAGTTCATCAGTAATTATGTCTTTATCTGTGTGTCTTTGAGTCTGCCCTCTGCTGGCAATGTGCAGTAAAACAGGCTGTATGTACCGGTGCAGCCTATGCCTTAATGCCCACCTCTCTCTTGAACTCACTGTGCATTTGTGCGTGCGTGTGTGTGCGTGTGTGTGTGTGGGAAGGCACTGTAAAAACATATATTATATATTTTAAAATCCTATTTATTTGAAAGTGGAATCTGTCAATGGGGTAATTACTGTTATTTCCTGAACAATCTACTGGGCAGGAGAAAATAAAAGCACAATTTTCAAATGTAACAGGCTTTTTATGGCCATAATGCCCTGAGATATTTTGTAAAATATTTCCATCGCCCTATTTTCACACTATATATATATATATATATATATATATATATATATATATATTTCACCGTACATACTGTAGAAAAACTAATGTTGTCATGTAATGTATATGTAAATATTATTATTATATTTAGTTGAATACTTTACTTCTACATACATAATCTCAGTACAATGGTTTAATAATAAACGAGTTAAATATAACTAATAATAAGGACTTAGAGCCAATGGAGACCATGGTGAAGCCTGACCACGACCCTCAGCTGTGTGATTGGCATGGCCCGCAGCATGGTCTCCATTAGCAACCAGTACCCAGAGGGCCGCACACACGTCCTCCTCCCGCTGCTGGTAAAGCATGGTGGGTAACAGAACTGTTGGGCTGTAACACAATTAAATGCACCTGTGGAATGGAATGGATTTATATAGCGCTCCTCCAACCTTCCAGTCACTCACAGCACTTTACATTCACCCATGCGCACACACAACAACGGTGGTGGCAGCCACTATCCAACCACCGGGAGCAGTTAGGGTGAGGGGTTTTGTTTAGGGTGACACCACGATAACGGGATTCGAACCAGTGACTTTCCGATCGCTTGTCGCCACCCACTCTGCCCAAGATGTGTTCTGTTTTTGAACAATAGGACAAAATGTAAATTTTGACTGCTCCCAGTCTAGGAAACGCCTGTTTTATTTTGTAATACAGGCGTTTTATGTGAGACTTTGACAGGAAAATGAATCTAAGCATGCCGGTATTGAAAGAGGCAAATGAGAGAGGCTGGGAATTACAGTATAAGGGTATGAGCAATTACAAGATGTGTGCCGCTTTTATTAAGCTCTAAACCCACCTCTGTCCAGATATTGTTCCAGTTTATTGCCGCCTATGCTATGCAACCCTGGTGCCTCTATTGGACTGTTCCTCTGTACCCTCTATAGGCACAGTGACCTCACACACACAGGTACACACACACACACACACACTGCACATAGGTACACACACAGGTACACACACACACACACACACACACACACACACACACACACACACAGCACATACGTCAGGTTACAGTATATCTACAATCTACAAACTACAATCCATATTTTAAAAAAAATCACGTTATCATTATTTTTCTCATAAAAAACAAAATGCAGAAATGCATTTTGCGTAACATCATATCATAACAAATATGAAACATTTTACATCGTGTTTAATTCTGAAATGTCCGAGTCGTACACTTTTCAATCAAACCTAACTCCAATACAATATCCACTGTTCTATATATACACACACCCTCTTCCTGACACACTCTAATGCTCACATCCTCTATTTCTGCCTCTCAGATTGAGAGAGATCTGTGCTTTGCCTCAGCAGAGTTTGAAGACTTTGCCCTCCAGTTCCTGGACAGGTATTGGCTGATATTCATGTCGTTATGACAAGACAATTTGTCCTCCGGTTTGAGTTGTCTGCTTGGCAGCGGGCTCTCCTAGCTCTGTAAAGGGCTTGTTTTACCCATAAATCGCCTCCGATGTTTGAGATTTGGTTTGTGTGTATGGAGGCTGCTGTTATTGAAGACAAGCACTATTTATCTACAAATCTGTTTGTGTGTGTGTGTGCGCAGGTGTTTTGCTCTCGTAGACAGCCGTGCACTGGAACAGACAGGAGGCGAAACAGAAACCAGCCGGAGAGTTGAGCTGGGTGTCCTCCACCATCAGCACAACACAAACACAGTGCTCAGCACACTTATACAAGGTGGAACACACACACACACACACACACATTGTCCATTTGCATGAGCGAATAAGCAATATGTTATACTGTATTTAAATGTGGTAGCCGTTTGTTAGTAAATCTCTAATCTAATTTCTAACCACATCAATTCACAGCAGACCCATATACACACACACGCGCGTGTGTGCGCGCGCGCACACACACACACACACACACACACACACACACATTGTATATTGTGTGTGTCTGTCTGTGCCTTGCAGCTGTGGCCAGAACTATTCCCGTACAGCACGCTCACACATCATCCACTATAAGGTTGTTTGCATGCATCATGTCCATTCATCTATATTTCTATAGACGTATATAGACACAACATATATGTGTATCTTATCAATATCTAATGTACTGTATCTATTATTGTTCTGGCTCCAATCACCACTACATGCAATCCTTTGTTTAAAGCTCCATTTTGTTACGTGTTCATGTTATAATTTCAGAAGGTATAATTGAAGGCCGGTGTCCAACATTGACTGTACCTATGGCTGCTTTGTATCACGCTTTCTATACCCTTGTTTACAATTGGGGGCATATTTGATGTGCCTGTAGCAAGCCTGGGCCTGGGTTACAACCTGGGCTACTCGTAGCTACTTTACATGTATGAAACATTAGATTAATTCACAGTGGGACAGGTTTATTGGGAGGGGGGTGCTTGGTGGTATTAGAAGACCTGCTTTCTGGCGTCAGAAACATTGTGTTTAGATACAAAATTAGGTTTAAACATGTTTAAACAAAACACTGTAATGTAAATATATGTATTATTATTATTATTATTATTATTTTCACGACCTTATAAAACGGTATTTGTAAAAGCTATGGGTATGCTTGATTGTTCTTATAATGTTGTTTATTCAGTGGCAGCATGCTGTGATGTGATCTTTTTATATTTTCTTTACTGTGCACTTCTCCTTTAATGCCATTCTGTCGCTACAGCTGGTGGCATTTTCTTTTATAGCGTGCCATTTTCTCTGTTTCGTTTATTGTACACTATTTCCCTTGTCTCGTTTTAGATGGGAATCCTTCATAGCATTTCTGCGTGCACGTGTGCTTTTGGACATGCTTCATATACTGTGTGGTGCGTGTGTGTATGTGCGTGCGTGCGTGCACGTGTATGTTTGCAGTGTCGTCCTGCTGATGTGCCACACTGCCGCAATGTCATTCTCCACATTACTGACAGTCAGTGCCTCACTGTGTGTGTGTGTGTGTGTGTGTGTGTGTGTGTGTGTGTGTGTGTGTGTGTGTGTGTGTGTGTGTGTGTGTG
>JAODTR010007858.1:0-10065 GCA_025399935.1 Amblyopsis rosae | reverse complement strand
AAAAACCCATGGGCCCTGGCCTGCGTCGCCAGAGCGTCCTATGAGGTGTCGGAGAGTGAGGATTAACACCGCACAGGTACCTGCTGGCCACCGTTACACTTGTGTAAATGCATGCAAGGGTAAATGTTTTTATCTAAATGAGATGTATAGAATACAATAATTTTAGCATTATTATTAACAGGTTTATTTCACATTTCACACAGATTCTGGCAAGAATGGTTGCACAATTGCAAAAGGCTTTCTTAAAAGAAGAAATATGCAGCAATATACTGAATGTAGCTGACACTGCATGCCTGTTGTAGACACACTATTAAAAACTAAATAAAAATTAAATGCTTTGCTGGCCAAATATGTTATGTATGTTGTGAAATGAGTAGTACTCATTAGTTCTGATTACATACTTATCAGAATGTAGTTTTAGAAGTACCTGCTAAATGATGTAGCCTAATGTGTAAATCTGAAACAACTGATATTTAATACATGTCCCTCAATCTCTCTAATACAATATTGATCATTCAGTGTTTCATCCAGCTATTATTAAACGCATGTTTTTTAGCTTATTATTTGTATTATTAAGGACAGAACTGAACCTAATTAACATGATATCAATCTTTTTTTGAGACATTGTCTGGTGACTCGTCTCGTACGCTGCATGGCTGTGTTAAGTGTGTCGTTAATATGCGCGTCTCAGTTGATATCAGCGTTTTGTTAGAACCTACCCTTGCCTGTCTAATTGGTAGCGCTCGCCGGCCGCGACCTAACGACCCTTCAGCTTAATGTGCGCATGTTGAAGTGAGTGTTGAGGCGCCAGCCGACGTTCGAGCCAGGCCCGTGGGAGCGCAGGTGCTCCGAAACCGGGTGGGCGTGTACGCGGAGTCAATAACACGTCGCTTCCGCGGTTAGAGACTGTAGTGTTGTGTTGCACGTTGTTTGTTTGTTGAGAAATTGCCGGGTGCGTGTGCGTGATTTTGAGGAGGGACCAGGCAGGACGGTGCGTCACGCACCCCTAGCTCTGAGGAAAAGCGGTATTTAGAGAGGAGCGGAGGGAACCCTGCTGGACCTAGCGCCCCCCACACGGCCTCACAAGTACCCCCCTCCCATCCTCCTCCCGCTCGGCAGTCGCTGCTGCGCCACAACAAAAGCGACACCAGCTGCGTAGACAGTTGATCTGAGAACACGGAGAGCAGCAGCAGGAGGAGGTGAGAGAGAAAATAACGAAGATGTGTGTTTAATGATGGAGACGTACAGAGAGACATAGATACAGACAGGAAGAGAGAGAGAGAGAGAGAGAGAGAGAGAGAGAGAGAGAGAGGGAGAGGGAGGGACTTTAACGGTTCTGTCAAACGAGGCTGAGCCTGTCCCTGTTTCTCTCCACACAGACAAGAACCGCCGCTGCATCACCGGTTGTCCTGCGCATGATCGGCAGTGCGCGTCGCTTCTACCGGGCTTCGGAGCAGAGCATCGCTGTGCATCTCGGAAGGTAAACAAGCCCTCCTATAAATCGCACCATCTTTATTCGATGTCAGCGTCGTGATGTTGACCTTCCGTATGCGAGACAGCGGGAGCATGCCTGACACACGTGAGAACAGGCTATTGTGATTGTAATGTGGTCTGGTTGGTTATGAAGGAGCATCCCGTTTATTATTTGACGCAATTAGCCTACTGTATGTGCTTACGTTTTTGCAAGGTGATATTGTACAAATAAATATAGGCTTTTCTTTCAGGAAGTATATTAGCCAAATATATTTGAATCAATATTAAATATAGGCTAATGATAATTTCATTAGCCTGTAATGATCGTGTTTCCTCAATACAGTTTTGGTGCCTCTGAAAAGATCGTTTCACTTTCCCGTTAGGTAATCAAAGCTTAATTGTTAATTGTACGAATGCGAGATCATGCAGCCTAATCTTTCACACAGGGCGGGTATTAAGGTAGCGGAGAATAGACTACCTGGTTTATTAATGAGATCTTCTATCTTATATAGCTTCATGTATAGGACTGTTTCATCTATTTTATTTGACAGCGAAATTTCTAAAGTTTGTGCTCAAAAACGCTCTGACCGTACAAAGTGGACTGGACGTGTTAGTTATTTTATATTCTGCATTCTTGTGAGTTATATCTGCTAGTGCTAGGCCTATATGTTTGGTTATCTGCTTCTTTACAAACTTATATGCGTCTATGTAATGGCTTTTCTACCCAAGATAAATTCGGGAATGCGCTCTAGCGTGATCCAAGCAACCTCTCCTGTCAGTGGATCGGTACTTCGACATAGGCGTGTAAGAGTGACGCCTTCAGAGATATATCTCTGTTTAGTCGCACAAAGGTTACGGCTTGGCCTGCCAGGCTCAAAGGCTCGTCATGCTGGAGAGTTTTAGGTGGGCGGGGGGTCAGCTATCACCCCTACACCCACCCGTGTAGGGGTGACATGGGTGGGGCTGTTTCAGATGGAGATCGAGAGAGGATGGATTGAGAGGAATGCTTTGTTCCGCACACTGGAGGGAGGAATTGGAGGGCAGTTGGTGTTGCAATCCCCCCTCCTTGGAGCTGTCCATGCGCAAAATGATTTTTAGGGAGCTCAGATTATATAAATATGATATATATATATATATATCTTTTTAATTTTACTTTTTTATTTTAGTTGTGCTAGGGCAGTTGGCCATTTTGACAGTTGAGAAGTCAAATCTTGAAACTGAGCTGCTACACAGAAAACTAGCATTTCATGTTTTCACGCTTTAATATCTGTTACACTATGTGTAGGCCCATTTGGGTCTAGTTATGAGATACGTCTACCTGAGAGGCCATGGGTCAGACATGTTTGGGGTGGGATTTGGGATGAAGGAAAGGGACGATGCAGTGCACGTACAGTGCACGTACAGTGCACGTATAGTGCACGTATAGTGCATGCATATTTCCTGGTTCTCTGGCATCCGGTTGTGTTTGTTTGTGAGTGACATGCGAACTTAATGATGTGAACTTGGTGTCGATAGACTTGTGTTTGCTGCAGTAGTAGTGAGTGACGGAACCATGGGACTCCCGCTATCCTTTTACAGTAATACACAAAAACACTTTTTCATAAAGACGCACACGCACGCACACAAACGCACACACTGTACATGTACGCACACTACCCCACGCAACACACACACACACACACACAGAAGATCAAGACCAGATGAGATCAGCTAGCTACGGACAGTGGGTCCCCATTCAACGACATGGGTCACACCCCTATGTGTGTGTGGGTGGAGGGAGAGAGAGAGGGAGAGAGGGAGAGAGAGAGAGAGAAAGAGAGAGAGAGACAGAGAGAAAGCCTATAGACTCTTTTCACTAATATCATCTGGAGTCTGTCTGAACAGGTGCTCAGGTTTGTGCGTGTGTGCGTGCGTGTGTGCGTGCGTGCGCGCGCGTGCTTCTGAGCATGCATGAGAGGTGGTGCACTGGGAGCCAGCACAAGACGGGGACGTGTCGTGCCAGCAGATAGCATAGTCCGTAGCAGCAGGGCAAATTAAAACCCAGCGAAGCGCATTAGGTGCGCTGCACGCGCCACAGAATGCTAACGCTGTAAGCGCTGCTGCTCGGCGCTAGCGCGCTGAGAGCGTCCTCTGACAGTGATCTCCCTAGTGCCGCAATAGCTTCTCAGGAGCTGAGGTGAGCGGGCACAGCTAGCACATTATGAATGGACATGATGTTATGAGCCAAACATTATATAAGGTCATAGGTCAGCCAATTGGACAGCCAATCAGCGATGTTGTCCTGCCCCCAGCAGGTGAAAAGGGTGTGGAAAGGTGAATTGAAATAGAGAGTTGTATACGTACACTAATATGAAAATGGAGTGAGTGTATTGAAACCCATCCGCAAACATTTCAATAGAAAAACACCAATGTTTTACATTTACCAAATATACCACAACAGCATCTATTTGACTGCTCCTTGGTGGGCATATATCTTTTATCCACAAGACCATGCAGGTAAAGCAGATGTAGGCCACAGAATGGAGTTCCAACAATTCAATTACCATGATAATAATTAGTATGCACACATTAGCATAATGAGCATTGATAATCTTTTTTAAAAATGTTTTCCTAATGTTTCCTTAATGACACTGGCAACACTGGTCTAATAACAGACGTATACTGTAAAATATGCAATTATATGCACCAGACCATAAAGGAAACATCACGTTTGTATACAAAAGAAAACGCCTGCCAGAGATTAAATGTTTTAAAATAGTGACACTATTTATACACTTGAATGTACAGTAGATTAACCAGCCGATTATAGTCAGAGATAAGATTGTTTTAATGCATTGAAAGCTGCTGATGCACTGTCAATGATTTTACGTTCTCAACACGGATAATAAAGGAGAAAAAGGCATGTGAATGCAAAATGGCCTGAATCCATAAACGCCACACTAAAAGGCCAAATCTGGATAAAAGTGCTAAATTGTGGGTGTCTATTTTCACTGAGAGCTGCTGTAAGGTGTGATCTGAGCAGACATTATGTGTCAGTCCATAATGCATGAGTGAGCCATATAACATTTCTGAATGTCATCATTAGTCAATCGCTTTGTTCTTATGCTGATTAAAATGGTGTAACTGGAAATCACATTCCCTCCCACCATGTCTCGCCACCAGCAAGCTCATCTCATGTTATCTTCCAAGGGAATACGGGTGAAACAATACTCTGGCTTTTAGAGCGAAGAAAACATCTCAAGCAGTGGCACTCTGCTTATTGCAACCTACATTCTGCTCCTTGTCACCCACACGATGTTGACCGCAAATCGTTAATAACCCTACTTTAAATACACCCCACTCAAATCTACCTGTGCGATCATATTAGCAAAGCAATATTTAATAACTACCGTGTAAGATCACAGGATGACTGGATACTGGCAGGTCTCACTGCCCACGCAGAACTGGCTTTTACGGTTACAGCTCCTATACTGCATGGAATGGTCTTCAAGATGAGCTAATATGCAGAACGTTGTTGCACTAGATGTTTTTAAAGCAAAGTTGAAAATGTTTTTATTGAGCATTTTAAACTAGCTGTGTATTTTGCTTATTCATCAGCGCTGGATGATATGGTATGTATTTTGACTTCATGTGTTATGTGTAATTTGCCAGGACACTCCTGTAAAGTGCAATTTAATCTCAGTAAGTCCATTATAATAAAGTTAAATATTAAAAACTTTATGTAAATGTAGAGCAGCAACCTACAGTCTATGCTGTGACCCACACAACGCTGACCTGGAATCCTTAATAACTCTTACTTTATGTAAATGTGGAGCCTGCTCAGTGGCAACCAGGTCACTGCGTCTCAAGCTGTGGGCTTCATCTGAGCAGTGCAACGCATCACCAGCAGGAATGCTATAGGCGCATCTGCAGGCAGCCATCTTGGAAAGGTCAAAGTCCATATGGAGCAATGCAATCCATTGCAAGTCGCAAGTTGGTATTCCCGACTTTCAATCTACGTGTCCCCGTGCAGCCGCTCGAGAAAACGTGGATGCCCGCCGCAAGCAGACGTTTATGGCAAGTCTCTGAAACTCACCAAGCATCTACCAAACGCTAATAGTTATCAATTAGGCTATTTGTCCACAGCGAGAAATATTAACACTAGAGCATCTGATTTAACAGATTATCACACTAAAAGAGATGTAATGAGTAGGCTAGTATGATGAAAGGTGTTTCACAACACAAATGCTATATAAAGTAGGTATATTGAAGATGTGTTTTTTTTGCGCGCCACCACATTGCTATGACGTCAGGTGCGTTTATGTCGGTGAACTCGGGCTAGATCAATCTTGCACGACTCATCCAACTCATCCAGCTTGGGTGAGTGTTCCATAGCACTTTTGTTCTGTCGGAGGTCGCTATGTTCTGAGGTCCGAGTACAATGTATTGCACCATTATAGACAAGTCTGACCACTCGGCAGCCATCTTGTAACGCCTCCGGGCAGTTATATAAAGACCGTATCTACTTGAATTTGGAGAGAGCCGTAACTGCACTTTCAATGGTCACCGGGACATAAATTCTGCATGTATACAATCACCAGTCATATCTAATAAAAAAGTTTTTATAAGTTTGGTGTCTTTGCCCAAAATAGGCTTTAATACGATATGTCTTCCTCACATTATATTTCCACTGTGGGCTTGCATTAGTGCACACATTTGGCTAATGGTCGGTTAGTAATAATTTAACAGTTCCACCATTATAAAGCAGTGTGATGTGTGATAGCAGTGAATCGGCTGTAAAAAGATTGAGCTGCTACTTTGGTTTGCTAAATGCTAAATGTTTGGGTTTACTCTTCCTATAAGTATTGATAGAGGTGGCTTATATCTGCCTTTCAATCATTACTCCTCTCTGGCTGCCTGTCCTCCACTGACTGGTCTCTCTCAGGGGCATCTGTCAGTCAGCCTTTGTTTAACGAGGAAAGAGTGTAGAATTCATGGCAGCTATACAACATATAAACCTCCTACAAGGCAACACCAGCCAAGCTCAAGCAAAACTATTTTGATGTCTGTCCATGTCTGTATTCAAGTATTGATAATGATTTAAGCCAATCCAAATTAAAGCCCTCCCTTATTAACATTATTAATATTAAATAATAAATACTGTACATAATGAAAGCATCTGTAAAATGCCATAATGTAAAAACACGAAAAAGAAAAGAAGAATAAGACAGCGTATAAATGCGTTGTTTGTTATTATTGAGCATAGAGTAGCAGTGCTTAAAGTACTTATGCACTGATATGAGATGGAAAGACAAACTTTCCATCTCCCATTCTGCTGAAGGAGGAGCGTTAGATAAGGGAGGAACACCCTTATCTTCCTCCATTATCTAACGCTCCTCAGGAGGAACATCCTAATCTTCCTCCCTTATCTAACGCTCCTCGGGAGGAACACCCTTATCTTCCTCCCTTATCTAACGCTCCTCCTTCGCACCTTTTCCGTGGGAAGGGAGGATGTTGAGGGGATGATATATTATGGGATGGTTCTCCTCAGGGAGTGTCTGGACAAGGGTCTCAGGAGAGGTGGGCTGCCTTCAGAGAAAGATGGA
Source organism: Amblyopsis rosae (assembly GCA_025399935.1). Lineage (NCBI taxonomy): Eukaryota > Metazoa > Chordata > Actinopteri > Percopsiformes > Amblyopsidae > Amblyopsis > Amblyopsis rosae. The sequence continues at coordinate 3,007 of JAODTR010007858.1, read as the reverse complement.
GACATTGGGAAAGGTAAACCAGCGGAGCGGTACCACAACATCCTGGTGTATATTGCACGAAGAAGACCCCCGTAGACCACACGTTTACTCTACATTGGTAGCTCCTTATGTCACACTGAGGAGAGGAATTATTAGGCAGGCGTATTATCTTAGGTTGTTGCCTCAAACGGCGTCATTGTCCACGTGTCAGTAATATTAATGAGACACCAGCATGTTCCACAGTAGAGAACAGCATTCATCACAGCAATTAACTTATCGTAACACATGAATTCCACTGTAGGGGCTTAATCGGTTTGCGTTTAATTAAGTGTCTTATTATGTTGCAACAAGTTCTCAAAAGCCATTGTCGTAAATTGTGGTCGGGTAATCAAACATACGATAGATAATATAATAATAACTGTTGGAGTCTCGTTGACTGTGTCTACCAGTGTTACGTTGTAGAAGGTGTTAAACACAGTGTTGTAGTGACCACTGCCAGGTAATAGAGGACATCTGTGGCATTACTACAGTAGGACCTGCTGCCACATGTCCTCTATAGTGGAGCATAGAAACGTCAATGGATGAACTGTTTGTCGGAGGCAGTGGGTCGACCCCTGACCTTCGTAGACCTCTCAAGGGGCTGCCGGGGTCATCGAGAGGTCAAGGAACACGCTAGCCTGTCTGACAACGAGAGATGAGCCGATAGCCCGCTGAGGGGAGGGGCCAACGGAGGTCAGAGGTCACGCATCCGACAGTTCACATCTGCTTCAAACATGGACACAAATATTGTGCAGACACGTGTGTGTGTGCGTGTGCGTGCCTGTTCTCTGTAGCTGGACCACAAGTGGGAAAGGGTGGTTGGGGGGGATTCATAGACCTGCTATTGTTATCTGATCTGCTCTCTCTCACACACGCGCATGCACGCACTTACACACACACGTACGCAAACACGCACACACAGACACACACACACGCACACTTATGCACAGGCACACGCACATACAGGATGTGTTATCTGATGATACAATGCTCACACACACACACACGCACACACAGACACACACGTGCGGGCGCACGGGATGTGCTACTCTGATGTCAGATGAAGTCATTTGCGGCGTGTTTCGAGCCGTCGGCTGACCAACACTCTGGTTGGTCGGCCGACCAACACTCTGGTTGGTCAGCTGACCAACACTCTGAAATTACTCAAGAAATTACTTCTGTCTCTAGCCCAGAGCACAGAAAGCTTTAGCTTCCAGCACGTTCACACAGTTACTGAACATTTAGAAACATACTGTATACCAGAGCCATGTATAGAGAGAGTTGTGTCCTCTCTGTTCACTCCAATGGACCGTTTTTTCACAGCAACAGAGCCATAAAATAGTTACCGGAATGTAAATCGGTGCATTTATTGACTACTAATTACCAATAAATTAAGTTATATATCTGTGTATATACATTCAATTTGCCCACCAAGCACTATTTTGCAATATGTTTTGCCTCTCCATGAACCATGTGACCATTTACAATTTCGAACGTCCGTTGGCGTAACTTATTTCCATGGCTCTGCTGTACACATGCTATATTAGATGTGGCCTGCACATGTCAAGAGTATCATACAGGGATGGTTTGTTTCACTATGTCAGGTCACACTGGGCAGCTAAACCGAAAGACTTTAATAACTAATTAATTAATAACTTAATATAATAAAATGCATTGTGCAGAGCCAACAATAATAATAACAAGTGTTAGCATATATGACATTCCATCAGAAAGGAAAAGGTTTGGGGAATTGAAACTCAAATACACATGAAACGATTATCCGATTATTCGAATATTCTGGTCACACCCTAATGCAGTATATTTACCATTTACCATCTATGCTCGCAGTAGGAAACATATAAAATATTAAAACGATTTCAGCAGCTTATCCTTTAAATCCATGGAGGCTGTTATAGATAAGGTCAGCCAAAAACACATTTAAATGGATAAAAAATGGTGTGCAAGGAGGGAGGAGAATGTAAATATAGGTACGCACATGCGCACGCACACACACACACACAGACCATATTGTACATGAACGCACAGATTGTGAAGGTGCTAGGCGCCTGACATTTGCTCCACTGAAGTTAGCCGTGTTGCTATGTTGCACGCCGTCAGTCAGTCGTGGACTTTCCAGACTTCCAGGGATGGATAGAGACAGGACCCTCCCCTGAAGGTAGACCACCCATCTGAACGTAGCAAAAGAATGCCTCCCCCTTGATGTCTTTGTCAAAAGGTCAAGTGTGTGTTTTTTCCCCCTCTGTATTCAAAAGGGCAACATCTCACCGTACAGGTGGCTAGTATATACACACGAGCACACAAGCTGTTATGATTGACAGCCAGTCAGGCAGGCGGTTGGGGGGAGTGGAGGGTATATCAGTTATATTCACAACGTATTTGTCATTTGTTTTAAAACTAGTATACATATTTCAATTGTGCATTGTAATAATAATAATAATACAGCCATCCATCTTCATCCGCTTATCCGGTAATACGGTAATCATAACAATGATATATATTTTTTATTATTTGTATTATATTCTTATAATTTTAGTATTATTATTCTGTAACTACCGGTTAGTAAAATTGTCTGTTTCTTTTGCTTGGCTTCAGTGTAGATATGCATGCCTGTTTTGATAAATCTGTCGTCAGCACAAGATCGGATTTCAGTTTTCTCCGTCAGGTCGCTAATGTAAACACTTTCGGCCTCCTGTTGGACTTGATAAAGAGATTTGGAAAACAGCATTTTCTCCTCTCCTAAGAGGCTTTGGGAGAAATGTTAGCGTTTAAGAGGATAGGAAGATAAGCTAACTTTAACTGCTGTGCAGGGAGAATAAAATATAACATAATGACAGATGTTCCTAGTTTTTATTGCTTATCCTGCCCACCACAAGCAAGAACAGATAAAAACCATCCATCCATCCATCCATCTTTTCCCGCTTATCCGGAGTCGGGTCGCGGGGGCAGCAGCTTCAGCAAGGGACCCCAA